>UCOL01000005.1:0-153648 GCA_900474335.1 Ormyrus nitidulus | reverse complement strand
ACATACTGTAGGGCAAAATCCCTAGATGCGCACTAGATGCGCAGACATTCACATTTGTGACTTTAACATTCTCAACAATTACATTTAATGCAAATCTAACATACATTTAATTTTTGCTTCCTCCTTATAGAGGAACCTTTTTTTTATTTAAAAATATTAAATTTAATGAAGATAACATGAAATTTCAATATTTGCATCATTAAAACTTTCTGTGCGTTCGTAAATGTTGGTTCGTGTACATTTTATTTAATTTAATGTAAAATTTTTAATTGCGTAATTATAAACTACTTCTATTTATAAATTTTGACAAGTATAAATGTTTACGATACGTGATTTTCTTGAAAAATATCTCCTCGCCTAGTACACTCTTCAATTGTATCAGGCGAAAGTAAGAGACGGCCGAATAAAAAGCCGCGTTTACAGCCTCAATAAAATCATCGAATCCGCGAAGCCTTTTGTTTTCCCGAAACAATTTCCAGCGTAAATTTGAGGCGAGCACGGCGCTCGGCGTATACACATACAAGCCAAACAAACATCTGAAAGAGAACCCGAGTCTTATCTCCAGAGTGCATACAGACGAACTTTCATGCATCCCAAGCGAGCAAGCAAGTTATAAAGATTTATACCGCGCAGATCCGCGTTATTATCCCGTACAAGCGAGTCGTTATACCTCCAAGATCGATTTAGGTATGCATGAATAGGCACGGCTGCGATGCAGCGGAGTACGCATCTGTACGTACAGAGACTGGCCCTGAAACGGACCTTCCAATCGCTTCCCCCAAACGCCCCGCTTCGGATTAATTAGGAAGCGATTTTATACGATTGTGATCGGCTGCGGCGCGGGTATTTACGAGCTTTTACGTGTGCGTGGCGCGTGTTTGATTTGCCGTCGAGTCGCCGCGGCCGCCGCCGCTGGGAAATTGGACGTTATGTAAACGCACCGAGTCGAAAGTGCACCGCGCCGAGAGCAGGGAAAAATCTTTATACATGCGCACAGGCACCGTATAATTACGGGCGGACCGCAGCTTTTTTCGTCCTTTTTTCGGAGGGCGCTGCGCGCGGGAACGGAGACACGCGGCGACTGCCCCCGTGGAAAAACGGGCCTGGTCATTGTTCGATGAATGCGACCGGACGGCGAATTCTTTTGGCCCGGCAGCTAGTAATTTATTGGAAAAAATCGTTGGGAAATGCCTATTTTTATATATATTTTAAGGTTAAATATAGAAATTATTTGTAAAAGCTTGCTTGTTACACGTTTTTGCGCTTTACCGATCGCGGACTCGGTTGTATTTCCCTTTTTTACTATACGGTATAAAAATTTCACCACAATCATTACCGTTGGTTTTTCATTAAATTCTCCAATCATCAAATCTTTACTTTCAATACATTAAGTAATTTAAAGACTACTTGTATATGTATTTAAATCCTCGCGTATATACATTCAGTCTCGCACGATTTTATGTCTTACTGCACCTGCCGCTTATCTATTTACATGTTTATACGGACAATTCAATTTGCCCACTACTAAATTATAAATCCCCCTTTCAACTTCGCCGTTCGCTATAAAAACCCCCCTCGATTCCAGATTCGAAAAACCTGCCTCTTATCAGCTGCGAACTCTGCATAAAATCATCAGTTCTCACCGCTCAATAACGTCGTTAATTCCGCGGACAAATCGGCGACTCCCATACATGCATGCAGGAATCCTCGCTTCACGTTAAAAAGCCCACTGCAGCCGCAACCGTCAATTTTTCGCACGAGAGTTTACTCCTCCCGAGTAAACTCTCAATTAAATCCCAGAATTTCATCTGCCGATCCGCGCAGGCCCGCGAATCGTAAAACTACTCGTGTACGTATACGTATGTGCGCCTTGCGTGCGCACATACCCGTCGCCTTACATAATTCGGGCCGCGACTTTCACCGGCCAATCGCGGCGAGGCTCTCCGCTATTTTTCATAATGCGCTCGGCTGCTAAAAGCGCGCGAGCGAGTCCTTGCGCGAGGTCGATCGCCGCGCCGATAGATGCGCCGCTAATTATCATCGGCGGGCTTTATTAATTACCCGGCGCGGGGAGGCTGATCGAATCGGGGAACAGGGTATTATTGTGCGCACGGTAGTTGTATCGCTGATGAGATTTGATTGTTTCTAGGATCGGGAGCCGGTCGTTTTGTCTGGGGTGATACGCCGAAAACTAAGCTTGTATAATAAGAGGCGCTTGCGCAATTTTCCGTCGCGCGTATCTCTATAAAAAAAGTTAACAATCTTATGTCATAATTTCGCTTGTGCGGGTACAATTAGTTTTTGCGGCAAATGGGTATTATTTCGATGGGCTTTTATCTATATCGCTATTCTATTAAATTTATTCAAAGCCACACCGCAAATTGTACGGGTCCCCGGCAAAAAGAAGCTGCCCGCAGCTTTTTTCTTTCTCTGCCCCCCAAGTATCCTAACGGTTTTATAGATACTTACCGCGGACATTTGCATTCGTCGATGCAAATTAAGATACGGACGGTTTTCGAGAAATTCAGAAACATATTGTTCTCGGGGAGCTGCACGTACTAAAAATGAAATTTATTTAAATGAGTCGCATTTTTCACTTGGATTTTTCCGGAGATCTGCATTCCGCGTTAGCATTTATTTGCCATTCATTATTCCGGGGCTACGAGGCTGTACAGCATTGTGTTGAATATTCTATAAAGTAGCAAACGTCGTGGGCAGGTTTATGGACTACGTAATGCGATACTTACTTTAAAATAATCTAAATAAAATTAATAAATCGATTGTATTTTACAATCAAATAAGAAAAGCGTCAAAAATATTATAATCGAAGATTAATTCGTTTTGGAATTGAATTTTTTTGAAAAAAAAAAGTTTTTGTCGTAAAACTGTGCTATTTACTACTTAAAGAGGTTTATTACTGCATCTATCTGTTATCATCAATCAACGTGACCACTTAATAAATCCAGAATCACTCAATGCGACGCAATACAACAAAGTAATAATAACTCAAAAGCCATATTCATATCTTTCCTCATCGCCAGCTGCGGTGATGTCACTCTTCAATTTTCCGATAATGTTTTTTTCTTTTTTTTTATCACAAAAGCCTCTCTTCTGCAGCAGTTTTCCATCGCCGAACGAGCAAACGATCTTTCATTTCAAGTTTTGAAAGCCGAAGGCAGCGCTCCAAGTGCTCGCTTGTACGTTTCGCGCACTATTCGCTAAATATATTCTCGCGATTGCTAAATCTCATACGCGCTAGAGTTTTATTCGCGACACATTTTTCTACGCACCTTTTCAACGAGAGTCGCGCAATTCGCCGGGCAGAAACGCGGCGGCGCTTTATCAGCGCGCCTTGCGCAACGACCGGTATACGAAACAGAAAAAAAAAAAAGAAAAGATCGCAGCTAATCGCCTCCTCACCGACGACGAATGTCGTCGCATTCTCACGAGACGGGCAGCTTTAATAAGGCCTATCTCCCGGGCTCCCCCGCGAACGGCACGCATGCAAACGAGCAATTAAGACGCGCGGGAGAGAAAACCGCTAACGATCGCGTAAGCGCACAAAATCCTCGGGAGAGTTTTGACGGTCGGCGGGGAGCTTATAATCGAGTTATGACTGCAGGTTGCGAGAGGCTCTCGCGGCGGCGTTGCGCAATTATCGAAGCCTATGCGATCCTTTGAAGTTTCGTCGGAGCGGCAGGTGGATTTGCATGGAGTTGGCATGTTGCTGCGCTTTTATTCGACGTTCGGGAGGGATTTAGGATTTGGAGTTTAGAAAGTTGCTTTGTTTACGGACGTTTTTCAAAAAATTCGTCGATGAGTCGGCAATTGAAGAGTACAAAAGTATGTAGACTATAGAGTGGGAATAATTAAGGTTATGGGAGTGCTTAAATGTTCAGTTTACCGAATGTGTAGTGGAAGTGCAATGTACGATACGAACTTTACGTGAGAACTTTTAATTAGAAAGTAATTTACGGCTTCTAATGCAAAACCACGATTTTCGAACTTATATTTTTAATGGCGCATCGTAAAATAATTATGATAAGAAATTGCCTCACCCGAGAGCGACTTTCTAGCGAGTTGGTTTATAAAAATCTAAGCGCCCCATAAATACGGGTTAATTAAATTCTTTTTGGATCATTCAGGTTGATTCACACAAAGTTTTCAGACAATTTTCTATAATTACGTCGTAATCGACATAAACGGAAAATTGCATTACATCCCAATGTAATTCAAGTCGGTTTTTCTAAATGTTTCCAATCATGAAGTCACAATAAATTAGAGATAAAATTATTTTTTCGTACATATACACTTGTAATTCAGAGCCAAGGCCGAACTAAATCACGTCGGTATTAAAGCTGTTTATAGAAAGACTTTCACAGAATCTTAATATGCATCCAGTATTTATGGGTTTATTTATCGAACGCACTCTTTGTTTCACTCGAAGAAACATTGATTTACTGGACAGAAACAGTATTCCCCCTTTCACCGGTCATTCACAATCTACAGCCCAGCTGTTCTATAACTCAAATTTGATCAAATTAAAGCTCTCGTTCAATCCATAAAACCATCAGCATCTTGCCTTCTCCAATGGCAACGCTTGTTTGTATGCATAAACGGGGATCGACCGTCTTTATATTGTTTACAGTCGTAAATTATAAGATAGAGGCTATTTAAACTTGATAGTCGAGCCCACCGAGCATCTCGACGGCGACTGGACTTTTACGACGAATGTCACGTTCATTAGAGCTTCGAGCGCAGCCTTCAATTTTTCAAAACCGACGAGTAAATTTCCCCCCGCAGCTGTTTTCTTCGAATTCACCGCCCGGAGATTCAGCTTCTTCGAGAAACGAGCACGCGAATTAACGTCGCCTCCCACCTCGTTAAAAAAAAGCACGTCAGCTCTCCTTCTAATTAAAGGACTGTCTCTCCCAATTATGGCAGCCGAGGTCGCGGGAGACTCCCATCAGATCGCGCCTCGCGATATACCGCAGCCTAAATCCGCGCGTCCGACTTACTTTTCGCCTTTGTTGTCGAATCGGTGAAACTGCAGCTCCCATTCCGCGCTCCGTGGCGCCAACGAGGTTCGGGGAAATTTTCGAGAGAGAGAGACGGAGGAGTTTTTTTTTCTTCGTGTCGCAACACGGCGGCGGGGTTTTCGGAGCCGTTTGACTGCGGGCTTTAGAAATAGATAATGAGGCGGGGAAAAGTGCGCTTTTGTCGCGCGCCGATTTCCCAAGTGAAATGTTTCTGGTCTTTTTTTGCCTGCTCCTTTTCCAAAATGTTATTAAGGATAACGAAACCCCCGGCCGGGACACGAAATTCCGCGCCGTAAAAGGGAGCTCGTTGGCAAATTTTAAATTGTGCCCGAGTCGGTTTTTTTTTCTTTTCGGTGCAATATATCTGCAGATTCAAAAGGATTTTTTAGCGCGGTCTTCCTTTTTTTTTCGTTCGTTTCGGAGTTACGGTTTCTAACGCATAAATCACTATTTAAAAAGCGAATAATCCCCCGAAGAGCGGGCACGCCGGGAGTATTATGCTTTACATAAACTCTAAAAATAAACCACTTTCTCGAGTCGAAAGCCGCAGCGCGGTGACTTTCCTCGCGGCGACGCGCCACTAAATAACACGAATTTCCACGATAAAGAGCTCCTTATAAAAATCGCACAATGGACTCCCACAAAGAAAGCATAAGAGAGGATTCCGTTTTGACCCGGGCGCCGGAATGTTTCCACGCGAGGGTCGCAATTAAAGACAGGCGCCTGGCGAGCCCGGAGGCGAACAGACGAAAGGGAACGCGACGATCGCGCCTCTCCGGTTTTACCGGTTTTCGCGACGGTTCCGCGTCCGAAATCTCGGGTTCCTCGGCCTCCTGACGGACGGGCCGGATGCCGGCGACCGGCCTTGAAAGGTCGGGCCCGAGGAAGGGCATTGCCTCCGCGGCGATTGACTTTTAAATCGGGCGCAGCTTTTCGGGTATGTCGACGCTTTTGCTCCTTTTGCGGGACTAAAGTCGGCGATGACCCGGGGAGGAGGAGTCGAGGAACGGGATGCTTTCGAGGCTCCGTCGTGTCTTTTTTTCGGTTTGAATGCTTCTCTTTATACAGCGTCAGCTGACATTTGTTTATCGATTTTTCGGTAAAATGCGGATTTTAGAACCTCTCGAATTCCTGCGTGTTTTCCGCAGAACTGCATATTTAAATGACCATTTAAAAAGATAAAGTCTTTTATCCCGGTGAATCACGAGGAGATTCAACGAGAATCATAATTAACATCAATAAATTACCCGTACAAAATAGCAGCAACGTCGAAAAGGGCACAAAAGCCCATTTAAAAACATTAAAAACTGCTCAATCGCTCTTAATGTAGCAAACTATTTATAAATAAAATCGCTTCTTTCCCAACCTCCCTTCCGCGCATTAATCCATAAATATTCATTACTCCTCCTTCAACGTCTGCTTCACGGAAAGCTCGAACAAAAAAAAAAGCATCGGCTACCAAACGCGCATAATCAGCTTCCCGGTTAATCGAGGCCGAGCAATAATAATGATACTTACGATAAATCATGCATATATACCCGTTTCCTCGTGCGCCGCCTCATCAAGACGCGCCGCGCGTTTCGCCATCGTCCGAGATACAATAATTGAAGTTGGGCTTTCTTATTTTCCCGAAATCCGATGCGTCGCCGAGCGCAGCTCTCCTTGCATCATATCGCCCGCGAGAGAGATACCGTTTTGAAACGCGAATTTAACCTTCTTAATAAGCCGACACGGCCGTGTATGCGCCTTTCACCGTTTGCATTCGGGCTTCCTGGATATGTCGCGCCTCGCGTGCAGTCGACGTGTCGTACGCGCGCGAAATCTCTTAATTTTGAGAGGTGCTTGGAGTGTGTGATGTGGAAGCGTTATTAAGTCTCGGTGTAGTTCTCTGCTTTTAATTCTCGCAATTTTCGTCATTTTCTCGTGCGCTCCTTTTCGCGGCGCGCTTCGCTAATGTGCTCGACTTACTTAGGGAATTTTTATTGCAAATCTTCGGAAATCGTTTAACTCGAAACACTTTTTGCAATTGGCGTTAATGGGCGTAAATTACCGCCAATTTGGGTTGATAATTTAGTATGGGGAAGGCAATTTTCGCCTAAATAATCCTACGAACTAATTATATTTATTAAATTTCAAGCATACACCGAATACTGATCGAGCCAGCAATGACGCAATCTCAAAACAAAAACTTATTACTAATTACTCCCGGCTTTAATCGTTCCCCCCGTTGAAAATTGCGGCAACTCGACTCTCGGCTGCCGCGTCTCCGATCCTCCTCGTCAGTGATGCAAAGCTCATTTTTTGCCCTATCCGATCGGCCGACATCACCTCTCATATATGCACAACCTGCTCGCGCGTAATTGCGAGCAAAAACTGTCAAACGTCGGCGGCAAGAAAACGATTTAATAAGCCCGCGAGAGGAGCCGAGCGTCTCTCTCCCGCGCGTCTTCCTGCTTTCGTTCGCTCTCCTCTCGCGATCCGCGCCGCGGATGACGACACGCCGCAGCCATTCATGACCGCGGCGGCCGGCTTGCGCAAAAAGGCCTAAAAAGCCGAGCGGAGCCCCGCTTCGTTTTACCCGGCTCTCGATTCGCACCGACGAGGGTTTACAATCGGTCGCCCAATTATGTACCTGCGCGAGGAGCTCATTGTCGCAACGCTTCTCTGCGCGGGGAGAGATGGGGCATGCATGCAGGTGCGTGGAAAAACGTCTCGTACGTATACTCGGAGGTGCACTTGTCGAAAATCGCGAGCGGTGGCTTTTAAACTTTATGCAGTGCGGTTGCTCAAAGGCTAGCGAATGCCTTTGGGTGAAGGTCTGAAGTGCTGGATGTTTGGAGAAGTGATTTTTCCGAGCGGCGCTGCTCCGCGAATATTTTTCTGATGTAAACATTGCCAAGAGCTATTAAAGAGGCTCGAAAGAGTCGGAGTCGGACGGGTTAGAAGCGAATCGGTGTCGTAATTAAAAGACGAGCGGCGATTAAATCGTAACTCTCCCGAGCATCGAAACCTCTTTTGCGCCAGACAAAGAATTCATTAACCCGCAATACCCAAAATAACAACCGTCCCACCTCACGCGCTCCGAACGAGATTGGTACCCAAAACGAAGCCAGAGAGGATAATTCGAGGTACGGCGGATTGAAAATTGGGCATTTGTCGTATTATGCACTTGCGCACGATCTCTCGAGGTGGGCGCGGGGGTCGATTGAGAGCGCGGCGTTCCCGCATCGGGAATATACAAGCCCGGAGAGCGCGTTTCGTCACGTTTATTTTCCTATTATCTGGTAGTTAAGCGCGCTCGGTGTGTGTACAATTATTTTAATAACGAGACGTATAATGCGCAATTATTTTTATAGCCCCGTGGCGAATGTCCGCCGTTTGCGGAATCGTATATATGTATGTACGCGCGTACGCGCGCGGCACGTTTTCAGGGAGGAAGGCTCCCCGTTGCTCCTCATTAGGCGGCGAAGATGCCGGATTGTACGCCGTTTTTCATCTTCTCCGGGGGGGACAAAGCGGAGGAATGTCGGCGCGCGGCTTTTTCCTCGGCGAATATTGTCTCGCGTATATTACGCCGAGAGCCGACGGTTTCATTAATTTTAAAATCGCGTTCGGAGAGTGATTTATATAAGGATCGCGGGGGGGAGATGATGTCATAAACGCTTGGTATACGGCTAATTACGATGTTTCGCGCAAAAATTGGCGTGCACAATTATTTGTAATTATAAGAGTATACATAATTATATTGTAGGGAGTGCGGTGTAATTCCTTAAAAACTTGAAATTTTGCAATTTTCAGATTACTGTAAAACGTGATTTATGGTATCGTAAAAATCACGTATATAATGTTTTATGAAGTACTGCGAAAGCGTTGAAAGTATCAAATATAAGTGCAAACTAAAAAAAAAAAAAAAGAATCAGGGTTCGATCGGAAATCTCTCTTCAAAGTACAAGCAGAAGCCATTCTTCTACCTTTTTCCAAAATTTTTTCTTCCAAAGTCGAAATTCACTTGTATAAAAGTAAAACCTTTACAAACCGCAGCCAGACGCAGCGTGGAAAAAGCCTACACTTAAGCATCACTCGCTCGACCCAACCGTCGAAATCTCCTCGCGACCGAAAAAAAAGCACCTCACGACTCGTCGATTTCCCAAGCGTATACTTGTAAATCATCGAAATTCCAGGCCTCCCCGCGTGCACCGCGCATAAGTGCCCTCGTAAATAAAGCAGTTCCCCTCCCAATAAACAATCGCAAATGGGGTGTAATTGCGCGCGAAGCCGCGCAGGTATACGAACAGCGCGCGAGGGAGAGCCACCCACGCGCCTCGTCCGCGCGGCGAGCCAACAATGCGAGCGCGCGCGCTCGTGTCCCTCGTGAATCTTCGCGCGAGAACGCGACGTTGCACAAGCGAGCGAACGCCAGCGCCTAATAAATAAGAGCCGGGGAGACTCTTTGCAAGCTCGATAGCGCCTACGCGGGCTGGATGGAACGCCGTCGCGGGGCTCTCGGATTCGAGGAACGAGAGGAGCGAGAGGAGAGGTGAGTAAGTGCCGCCGGTGCTCTCAAAGAGAGGAAATGGAGATGTCGAGAGGCGGTTCGCGTCTTTTGGCCGCTTCGATTGTTCAAAAGTCCTATTACTTATCGCATCTTCTTGTATTTTTCCTTTTTGCTAGTGCGAATAATGCAACGTGCGCGTCGGTGTTATCGAAAAATAGGTTAAATCGAGGGAAAAGAGCCGCGAAGATGAATAGCCGGACGATCGAACAATACGATTAAGAGGCATAAAACAATCGAGCGAGCGAATATAAACGATAACTTCCCAGGCAACGATTTCATCGACAAATAAATATCTCCCCCGACGAATTACGGGCTCCTGCCCACAACTCGCCTGAAAATCACCATCCATCCTCCCGCGAACGCGAGCGGCTAATAAGCCAGAATATATCCCTTTACAGCGGCCGCCGGGATAAAAATGCATATATAAATTCACGCGGCGGAGGCGATCACTCGTCGCGCCGACGCGCGATCGTTTTCCTTCTCCCCCCGCGACTTTATCGGCCACGCGGAGCGCGTCGCTCTCGGCCTACACACGCCGCCGCGCCGACAGCGTTATCCTTGACACGATGATCTTGCGGCGGATGCTGCGCCGACGCGGAGAGGAGAAAATTCTCCGCGCGGCTGTATCGAGCGGCGCGTCGCGGCGATGTAAATCTCTCCCCGCATTTTTCGCCGCAAAATTGCGGCTCGTTGACAAGTGTCTGATAGGGGTTTTTGGACTGGTTGGGTGGAGTTTGGCGAGTTAACCTTATTCGGCTGACGTTCTATAAGGCAGTTTTGAAATGCTGTCTGATTACGTTGAAGTTTTTTTTTCAGGAGAGTGACTTGATTAAGATTCTAAATGCATTCGGTCAAAATTGCTACACCTAAGTATCAGCCGCTGGCAGAAAATTTTCTTAAATAATCGCAACAAATTACATCTTTAGCAAAAGCATTCAACTAAATCCCTTAATAACGACCAACGCAACTTCCTGCAACCGCATTGAAGTTAAAACCGTAACCGAATATTCATCGGTGAAATGACGATAATTTAAAAATGTCTCCCGCGCGCCGAGAGCCGCGCAGAATCAGGAAACAAAGGGCCTTAATTAAACGGCTCGGGCGCGCGTTGCGCAACAAGTGCAGCGCGCACACAGCCTAGGTCGCGCGAGAGCCCGCTCTCGTGACGTTTCTCCTTTATTCGTCACCGAGAGCGCGCGCGCACTTTTCCCTGTACCCGCCGATGCAGGAGGGGGGGGAGAGAGAACCTTGATCGGCTCGCGAGCCGTGGGATCCGATCGGACAGACTCCCACGGATCGACGAGAGGCGAGCAGCGTGGAAAGGCGGATTATGTACACTAATTTTGCGAGAGCGCTTCTTGCCTCGCGCGCTCGTCGCGGGGGCTTTTTTTGTGCGAGAGGCTCGTCGCGGCGCGGCGGGCCGAGTGGAGAGGGTCGTCGGCTGGGACGTTTGATGGGTCAATCGGCGGTGATTTGCGAGGCGCTTTTTTTTGGGTTTCGATCGATGCATTATGCAACGCGATTTTGCGAATTCCGAATCGTCCGCGCGGTCTTTCTATTGTTACGGATTACTTTGTTCGGCGAGCTTTCTCCTTTCGCAAGAGCTTTTCCCTGTGTTCTATCCGTTGCTTATATGCACGGCTTCATTGTGCGTATCTTATATCGGGAGTCTATGACGTTATAATGCCGTTTTACGTTCTCGTAATTCGACAAGTTATTACCTTTTTCTGGTGCGCCGCTTCTATTGTGGCATTTACGGTCTCTATTATCTACAGTTATGCGTAATACCACCTTTGAAAACTTTGGTATTAGACGATATTATTTTAGCTTATTCGCTCATTTTTCTCATTTCGAACCTGCACCTATATAGTAAAATTACCGCACTTTACATCTGCAAATCACAAAGTTCGTTATATAGAAATTCCACAGATATAAATAAAGTATCCTATAAATGTTAACAATAAATACTATTATTCATTTATATCGCCGCATTCCTTAACTCTTTTTTCCCCTTTATGTTACAGGTAAGTCGAAGCCATTAAAGAATTCCTCAGCGACAATCGTTCAGGGATAAAAAACAAAGGTCAGATTCAATCAACGGGCAACTTTCCTGCGAGGAAACGAAATCTGCCGTCGACTCTGTAACACAAAGCGGCATTAAACCTTCTTAAACGAATTTTCCGCGCAATCCAACAGCCGCTATTTTCCTCCTCAACTTTTTACACTCCAGCCGCCGACGAAAGTGTATCGAATTGCCCCGCTCGGAAGGCCTCTATATACACGCAAATTTCTAAGCCAATACTCGGGAGCGCAGCTCACTTGCGTCCCGGCGCATTAACGTCCCCCGCGTCGGGGCGCCGACAAATTAGCTCGGCTGGAACGGTGCAGCCGGAGGAGGAATTTTATCGCGCGCTGCAGAAATCGCAGTCACGTTGCGTGCGTCCTTTTTATACATTGTGCGCAGGCTTTTTTCCTCCAATTTCACAAGGCGGTTATTACCCGCGAGTGAATTGAAAAGAGAGCCACTCGAGAGCGCATAAGGCGATATATCCATGGTAATCAGTCGTATATGGCCGCGCGCCGTTCTTACCGCGGCGCGTATTACATTTATTGTGCTTTTTGCGGGAATCATTCCCAGGGCCCGTCGCGAGATATGACTGTCGATTGAATCGGCGCAGGAAAGCACATATATAAACGAGCCCGCTAATTCCGATTGCCAAATCGAAAACTACCGCGTCGATCCGATATCCCTCGCGCGCTTTTCCGTAAATCTCTCGCCGATCTCGGCGACAAACGACGAGGGGACAACGTGCAGGTAAATCGCGACCGCGCGCGGTTTTTCCCATATAATTTTGCCCGGACTGGCGGCTGGATGAAAACTGCGGGGCAGCTTTCCGATCGACAAAACTTCGGAGGCGTAAATCAAGTCGCGCGCCGCCGCCGGTATATAGCCGCGCGGTGAAACTCGTGACGAAATCGCGTCGTCCGAGAGTGGATCGATGGAGGGGAACAAAATAAAAAACGGTCGGAAAAACGAAAGACGCAAACCTGTTACAGCTGCTCTGCGGCGACGGAGCGACCGCGCGCACGCCTCGAATCTTTCGGTGCCGTTCGGTTTACCTGTGTCAAATCCATATAGTGATTTAATAAAATAATCCGCGCTCTTGCTTCTGCATTAAAGTGCACGAGACAATTGATTCAGGATGAAAAGAGTTACGAAGCCTCTGAAATGTAATAATCCGTAGATCTTCTTCAGTAAATTGGAGGATGTCCACTTTTCATGTGAAAGTGCCCTTGTGATTACAACTTGGAAAAACATCGAAAAACGTTAACTATCATTAAGAGCCCCTCAAGACCTATATTTTGAGCCGCAAATTAATGTGGTGAACGGCGGGGAATGGAAAATATATCTATGTATAAGGCTTTGTACAGTCTGTGAGCTGCTTGTTATTAGTCGACGGGCATCTTACAATTTAACGTAAAAACCAACGTATACCATCAATATCAAAAGAAACTTATACATTCAAAGAAATACCCACACGTGACTGACCAATACACTCCGCAGTCCCATTGACCCAGACTAAACAATCTCTTCCAAGAATCGCAATTAACCAGGCTCTCAACGACAGGGGTAATAATCGGCATCAGCGACAAAGAAAGTGGCTCGCTCATCCCGTTACATCCTCTCCGTCGACTCGCGTCATAAATAACGCGCGGCCGCGACTGCGAGCTTTTACGACCTTTCCCTCGCGCGCACCTCCGACCCCCCCCTCTCTCTCTCTCTCTCTCGCCTACGCCGAGCGCAAGAAAGATTACCCCGGCTTTTATCAGAGGGCGAGCGTGCATAATAGCCTCTCGGCGCGACATCGCGCCGCGCGTTTTATCGCTGCTCGCGAGCGGACGCGCGCCGTGAATGATAACGCCGAGAGCGCTTGTTTTCCGCGGGAAAAAGGTGATACGATTCTTTTCCGAGCGGGGGGATGGGCCGCTTTGAATAATTGGCCCGAGTCGAGAACCGCCGAGATTTATGCGGGCCGGCGAGGTGAATACGTACAGAGGACGGGAAATTTTCAAAAATGATGATGCATCGCGAGCTGCTATGGTTTGAATTTATGGTCTCGAGCTTTTGCTAAATAAACATGTTGGGAAAACAAAGCAGGCAGATTGAAATTAATAAAAATCATTTTTTGCAAAGTAAAGTCAAACAACTTATTTTGATTGCGCAGCGATATTATTAAAGAAAACACGCGGTAGTTCTTCTGAATTACTTACTGTACATATTACGTTGATCGTCGCAATCATTTTCGAACGTAATTCGTACCGTAAAGGGACACGCCTTCTCCTCATTATTCGAAAATTGCGCCCGGATTCGGCGGGCTTGCGAAAACCAATATTAGAAATGCATTTCCTCGGCGCGAAAACAAATCGCATCGAACTTTCTACCCAGTCGCCGCGTCGCATAATGCCAGAGAGCCCAGCCTATATCTCCGACCGCGACTTTGATAGCTAATTTTCAATAGTCGTGCAGAGCGGTTTTACTTACACGCCGTAACATCCATTGTACCGCGCGTAATCCACCTCTCTCTCCCTCCCTCCCTCTCTCTCTCTCTCTCTCTCTCTGGGCGCGCGGTCGGTTTTATTTATCTCCGTCCGATTGATACTTTAGCGCTCGGCTCTCCGTAACTTTCAGCGTTTCGATACAGCGGCCGCCCGATTAAATCGCGAAATTTTCCACTCGGTTTGCCGCGCAAAGCGAGTCCAATCTCGAGAGCGGGGAGACGTGCTTCTCTCGCCGAAATTCGGTGGGAGTAATGTATGCATACGCGGCCGATTGAATTACGCGCGCGGCGCGCGAGCTATCCGATGCGCAATTATCGAATTATCCAATCATCCGGGAGGCCGATTAACGGCTCGAAAATCGGGCCTGAAAGCGAAAAAAACAGGCAGGGGGCTGGGAACGAGAACAAGGCGCCGCTTCGACGAGATATATATATGCATAAGCTCGATGGATATGAGTTTTTAAGCGATTCCATTACTGGACGTTGATTGCGAGCTTGAATGATTTAGCGGATAAAGCTTTTAATAAACATTTATGCCGAGAGAGGCGTTTGGGTGCAGTGTTTGCGCTGGGAGCGAATTTATCGGCGCCGCGAATTGCAATTAACATAAGTGATAAAACAATTGATAATTGATGAAAGTGAAGGTGGTGCTGCTTAACGCGTGGCGTGAGAGACAGAGACGGTTGCACAATTTTTTTTTTTTTTTTTCGAGTTTGTGAAACGTTAACATTTCACTTTTAAACCAGTTCTTTTATTAGATTCAGAAACAATTATAAATGCTCTTATATTCAAAAGCGTATAAAAAAAAAATCAAATTGCATATTGTGGGGCAGAAAAAGTACGACGCCGTTGAGCATTGCGGCTTTAACGTATTGCGCAATGAAAACGAGTTTATTGTGCGAAATTGCCAAGCAACATTATATTGTTTTCTTTTTTAAGCGACTCCCTTCCATCACTATTCTAAAAACGTGTTTTTTAATGCAGATTTTATTGAGCAAACTTGCGCAAGCCTTCACCGATACGTGTCAAGTAACGAGCTCACCTTATACCCCCCCGAGTCAAACAGCGAAAATTCTAACGCTTCGAGCCCCGAGCAGCAATTACCCTCCCGTCGACGCGACGAATATAGAGACCCCTTTTTCCGTTCTCGACAAACGGAAACTTTTACCTGCGATAATTGGCCCATCGGCGCGCGTCATCCTTCGATTTCACGAAATTCCGGCTCGCCGCGCGTTTCTCCCGGCAGACGCATCCGGCTGCGTCCTCCACAATGCCGAGCCCCGCCGCGCGTAATAAGCGCAGGTCCCCGCGCCATAAGTCAACGTCGCGGCGGACACGCGGATGTGTGCGCTCGAAAGCGAGCGCGTCCGCAAGTTCCTTGGCCGCGGAGTGTGAATGTACATTACAAAGTAGGGTTGCGTGGGGAGGGGCAACGAGTCCTTGCGGGAAAATTTTCCACGCCGCGCCGCGGGCAATTATTATCGTAAAAGCTCGCGAAATTTCTTGCGCAGTCGCGGGGACGCAAAAGTCTCGTTATTCGGAGCCTTTTGCTCTTTTGTGCTCGCGGAGAGATAATTAGGTGGCTGTAGCGGAAAATTTTAGGGTTCGGAAAAGTTTTAATCGCCCGCTCTCATGGCCCTATTGTTTCTATTGTTATTTTAATTGAATTTGCGCTTTATTCCAGGCGCTGGTAACGAATCGAAATCGACAATTTTTAACACTTTGCTCTCGCTCCAACCCTTTTAAAAACTGAAGATATGCAAAACTGTACTACTCACTTTTAACGTAAATCAAACGCGTCTCCTCCCCCGCGCCGCAAAACCGATCGTTAAGGTCAGCTCTCCGCGCGAAAATCCTAAGCAGCGCGCTTTTCTTTACGCAACGCGTACATATCAGTCGAGCCGGACTTTCGTCGAGGCCAGGATCAGGTTGATAATCGCTGCTCAAAGTATTACACATTGGCGCTCCGATAAAAGCGAAATAGAACGAAACGAGGCATATGGAATTGCACACCGGAGAGGTGAACGTACGTGTCCAGTGATACCGAGCGACCGCCGCGACTATTCTAACTTTTACTCCTTCGAAAGGAGCCGGGAACGCAAGTGCGCGCGCACGCGTCGATGCATTTTTTTTCTCTCTCTCTCTCTTTTTCGAACGCGCTCCGCCGCGGCGCGGTTGCATTAGGCGAGTTTTTCGCCGCGCAAACCTGTTGTGAGAGTGTGCGTATCGAGGATGTTTTTTTTTTTTAAGCCGCGGTCGAAGCTTAGATATATAGAAATATTTTATGCGCCGACCGAAAGTGTAAGTCAAATTAATGGGCTTAGATAACGCGGAAAAGCTCTTTTGAAATCTTGCCTGGCGAACTCGTTGCTGCCGGGGAAAAATTTAAGGTTACGCGAAACGCTCGCTTCGACAAAATTCCTTTTTCAATTTTATACGACTGAGGGTCACGGGTGTTTGCTGAACAGAAAATGGACTTGGCGGATCGACGCCGTATATTTACTCATCCTAAGTGAACAAATGTTGACAATTTTATTTAATTAAGTAACTTGAAGCCCATCACAAGTAAATAGTTGCCTGACGTAAGCCGCTCTTTCAGAAGCAAAAATTCCTGACTTCTCCAACTCCCAAAGTACCTCCGCACCTCCTCCGCCACGTTCGATTTGCCGAAACCCAACCCCTTCGTCGCATACATCCCGCCTGAAAATTCCTCGCGAAGCCCTGAATTCCGAATCGGCAGTCGGCAGTTCTCGCTGGTATCTGGCAGCTCGCGAGCGGAGAGAACGGGAGGGCTCTCCGGTTGCCGTCGGTGAAAGAGCGGGAACGGGACACCGCGCCCGCGTCAGCCTTGACTCCGGCGCGGCGCTCTCCCGCGCCTTTCCCTATACTGCCGCCGCCGCCGCCGCCGCGCGCAAGGATCTCAAGTACGCCCGAGTCGCCCCCTCTCGCTAATGAACGATTTTCGCTCGAGAGAGAGAGAGAGCGAGAATCGCGGGGATCGGCGGCGCGGCTCGATTTATATTCAAAAATAAGATCGCGCGCTTCTCGCACACTTGATAAATGCCGGCGATCACCATCGAGCTTCGCGCGCGGCTACAAATGTTCGTAATTTAAAAGGCCGCGGAGTGGAGCGCCCGGCTGCGTATCGGCACGGCTGATCTGCGAAACTTATATGTATATGTAAGATTTATTTTAAAGCAACAGCCGCGCTCTCTCTCTCTCTCTCTCTCTCTCTCTCTCTCTCTCTCTCTCTCTCTCGCGCGCGCGCTTTATCGATCGAGGGGAGCTGCTTGTAAAAATGCGAAAGTTTATACGGCGAGCGGGAGGCGATCGTCGAAAAATGTCTTTCATTGTTTAATAAGAATTCGAAAGGGGCGCGGTCGCCTCGAGAGGCGAATCCGAAGCTCGTGGGCGCAACGTGAACTTTCCGAGAGGGGCTCGGGGATCGGAGCTGTTTTTCGCGCCGTTTCTGGGCGGCTGCTCGAGTTTCGCGGGCCGTTTATCTTAAGCTTTTTTTGATGAGGTTCGAAATGCCGATTGTTAAGCTGAACAGTATTGATTGAGAGGGTCGGGATATGATTAGTTTAAATGAAAATGATGTATAACAATCGAATGAGAAGGTACTTGGAAAAAGATCAAGATCTTTTAATGATATTAATACAAAATTTATTAATTTAAATTGAGGAACTCGTACACTATTAGAAATCTTACAATTTTGTTCATACAAGCAAAGGTAAACTCTAAGCAGAAAACGACGCAGGAAAGTGTCAATCCATTTTGAAGCAATGTAAAAGCAAAAGATATCTGATTCATAGTAACGTAGAAACGTCGCTCGCTCAAGTCTACAAGATTGTATTTCTGACCCAAGAACATCGTCTGCTTAACGCGTTCGCAAATATAATCGGTTATCCCGGAAGAGAACATTCTGCCAACGATCTTGGCCATCTTGTCGCGGAGGCTAAAATCGTCGCGAACAACGCTGACAAAATATTTCTTACGCAACGGATCCTCTAGTATTTGAATCCGCTTGTTATGGGGGACTCTAAATCTGCCCGACCAGCAATCGATCACGCAGGCTATCTTCGTTTGGACCTTTACCAAATCGATACATTCGACTACATTCTCCTTTATTCGTATGTGATCCGCCAGAATACTTTCGTAGAAGTGTTGATAGTACTGACTCTCGCTGTAAATCACGTACTTGTGTTTTATCAAGTCCTCGGGGGAAAATATCTCGGTGTAATACTCGGGACTGGTCAGCATCGAGCTGAGCTTCCCTTGGAAGAAGAAGTTAGCGGTCATGAAGAGGAAAACGATGGCGATGAAAATCGCTCTCTGCAGCCTGGAATCTGGCTCGTTTTGCATCCCGACTCCCACAATGGCTCGCAGTACATCTAGGCTGGCGGAGATGTAAGACTCCTCGAACATGTAACGGAACATCCGCGTGATTATCGTGAACAAAGCAATCAACGCGATCCACATCTTCAGCGAGAATATTGAAAAAATATAGTCGTTGGCCAAAAAGTCTCGGTTTCTCGTTACGTAACAAATGCCTGACAGAACGTAAGAGTTGATCTCGTTGCGCCAGATGGCTCTACGAAATTCCGAGTTCAGCTGATGGTCATACTTTCCGTGGAGGACCTCCGCTTGAATGCTATCGGCTATTCCGTCCTCGTTGATGATACCTCGATCGTTGCGGCTTCTCACGGTCAGTTGTGGCGTGACGTTTAGTTTTTCGTAAATCACGTCGAATATCTCCCCCGCCATTCCCCGAATTTTCAATCCTTTGGCGTCGGGATCGAATTTGTTGACGTTCGGTATGGGAAAGCCGACGATTTTTATCGGGTAGCCGGCCAAGTTCGACGTCTTGTCGAACGCGAAAATCTCGCATATCCAGGAAAGATCTGGAATTATAAACGAATTAAAAAGTTAAAGCTCGATTTGAATAACGATAAATTTACATAAAATATGCGGATAAATTGTTTAAATAAATGTTTACTAATACGCGATCCCAGGATTTCTTCATACCTTGAACTAATTATTCAAGCTTGAATTTTCAACGGATTCTGTAAAATATTGAAATATTTCTCAACATTCGACTTTATATGGCTAATCAAACATTTTGCAAATAAAACCAGTTGTACGATATGCAACGCGTCTCTCCGCCAACTTTTACGATAAAACCAGTTATAATTTTTCTCTCTCAAATGTCTCAAAACCCGTATCGGTCAACTCGTTCGCCGCGCGCAGCGCTACGCGAATGTATACAGCCCGTATACATAATACGCAACGCGTTAATGCCCTCGAGGGATAAAAAATAATGGCATATAGTATATATACCTTCGGACAAATTAAACGGCCGCTCGAACAAGGTGAGAGGATGGCCGTTCTCCTGCTCGTACCTCCGGACCTCCTTCCAAATATTCGGCGCCCGATCGGTAAAGGGATTGTACGTATAAGCGCGGAGCTCGTGCCTTAAATCACGGCACGTAAAAACCACGGAGAGGATCCCCAAGTCCCAAACGAGTTTTAAGTACGTATAAGCGCTTTCGCAGCTGTTGTCGGTTCGGCTGTTCTCGATAATGTAGTGGCCATCTTGATTCCACCAGATCGAGTTTTTTAGCTTGTACAGGCCGAGGATCAGCGACGTCCTGCTTAAATTGGCGAGGACAAATTTTCGGCACGGATAAGGTAATGGGTCCTCTGCACTTAATTTGTAAAGTTTCTGCTTCGCGGAAAGTGAATTAACGTCGTCGGTTTCGTTAAATCCGAGCAAGGTTATCGCGTTAAAGCGAGTTCGATAATTGCTGGTGCAAGGGTGACTCCAGTTTTGGATCAGCACCAACGGCTCGTTCCTTTGTCGAAAGCATTTATTGAAGATTTTAAACTACAATAATGCACAAAATTAAGAGGTATCGACGAGAAATAACGTGCTAGCTTACTTACGGAATCAAAATCCGAATTATTGCCACTTTTTAAACACATTCTGGGATGTATTTTAATGCCACAAAGACTTCCGGTCAAACTGAACAATACGCCAAGTGCAAAACACAACTCCTCTTTCGCGTAGAAAGCCATTATTGATTTCTTTTGTTAGCATGGTATATTAGCACTTTTCTCTCCGCTCTAATGCAATACCTGTGAAGCATCGGCCCGTCACTCGTCACCGCGGACGGAGAACTGACCTGAATTAGAAGAGCCTTTCATCGGCCGACGATATAATCGTGTCGTTCGAGAAAAAAATCAATTTCAATCATCTAAATTAATTAAAGCCGCTGCAGGCGTAAAAATAAATTCCGCGCGATTCAACAACGTTTTACTTTCACGGCGACGTTTAACGCAGCGCCTTACATCGAGTCCCGAAAAATACTCGAGAATGCGAGTACCGCGATCTCTTGGGCAATTAATGTAAAATTATAATATTACCTCCGCGGATAAAGAACGTCGAGCAAGGCTGTAGCCAACCCGGCGCTTTCCCATGGCTCTCTCGGGGAAAGAGACCAAATTGACAATCGCCCCGCAACACCGACACGTCGAATCTCGATTCGTTACGTGTGTACATATCCGTGCGTCGCGCGGCCGCTCTCGAAAAGTAATTTTCTCACATGCGCATAGACATACTTGGCCGCTCGGGCGCGAATTCAAAGAGACGCGATTGTTCGACAAACGGCGAGGCGCGCTCGCGCTTTCGACGCGATTGAAAACTCACGCGGGTAAGATCGATTTTCGTTTCGTTTTATAATTGCAAGGCAATCGTTACGTGAATTCCATGAGTACGCCGAGTCGATATCGTAAAGAAAAGCCGGAGGAAAAACTCGGAGGAACGAGGGAAATTCGCGGATTTGCGTGCGAGCGCGTTCCATTGGATCCTGCCGATTATGTACGTACTCGCGGAGGTAAGTACGAGTCGCATTCCGGATCGAATTGGGCGATAGTCGGCCTTTTTCTTGAGTTATAGAATATTTAGTTGCTATATCTTTTCGGGGAGGAAGAAAGCAGAGCGGATAAATATTTCGTCGAAAAGCAACGATCCCCGTAAATCCCCGTATACGCTTTTAGCAAAATTAATATTTCGCGCATAAAAATCCACTTTTACAACGGCCGAGTTGAAAAATCCCTCGAAAACGAAGCATCCACTCGTAAAAGGCCACCTTTTACAACGGGCAGCCTCTCTCTCTCAAAAATACTTAAAACCCAAAAGATCGTTCCCCGGCAACGAGCGGCACACAGCCTCCGCGTCCATCTGGCGCAGCGCGGCTCACACGCGGCGGCGCAGTAAAAAAGTGAAAATCCCCAGCCTCGTTCGCGGAAAAATCATCTGTCCGCGGCGTCTGTTCCACATCCCAGCTTCCTCGCGCTCGCGCTTCGAGAGCGATGAAAGTCCTCCCCCTCCCTCGACGGCGGCGCACTACATAACTCCGGCCGCACGCGCGCCGGCGCAATGAACGTGAAAATTTTCTCTTATGCGGCGCGCAGCGAGATTTAAGATTCGTTTCACTTTGCCGCGCCAAATGAAACGCACGCGCGACTCCCGTACCTATATATACACGTATATATGAAGCTGGCCTCGCGTACGTGTGAGAGAGCGAGAGTGAAACCCGAGTAGCGGCGCGCACGCCGGAGTGTGTAATGCGCTCCTTTTTTATTCCCCTCCCTCCTGTCGCTTCAATTATTTATACTCATTTTTGCGCGATCGGAAGGCATTCTTCCGGCGAGCTCGTAAATTCCTCGCGAATTCAAATGCGCCGAGCGTACTTTGTTACCGGTGGATCGTTCTTCCCTTTTTTTTTCCCCCGGGGTTATTACGTGCCGCGAGGAGAGTATAATCCCGTGTACACCGCGTGGCGTTCGGGGATTTATGGAAATTCCGGTTTCGGACGTATGGCGTTGAATAATTGCGCGAAATTGCGGCTCTCGGGGCTCGCTCTCGAAAAGGGGATAGCTCTCTCTCTCTCTCTCTCTCTCTCTCTCTCGAACAGCGCGCGGCCCCGATTTGTACGCCGCGAATTTCCATTGTGATTGGGCGGGACGCGTTTCCAGTGTATAAACGGGGCGTAATTCTCGGGCAGCCCCGAAACAAATAGTCGTTTGTTGGCTTGTTAACGGGTGCCTTATTTGAGAGCGAGGGAAACATTTGAACGGCGGCCCCGCGCGAGCAGTGGATTTTCCCTTTTTGCGGGAGAATTCGATAGGTCGGTAAATCGAGAGACTAAGGAGAGCGATAACAGGCGACATTGCTTTTAAGTGTCTCGCGGGCGAACGGCTGCTGATTTAATTTTTTAACGCAAATCCGTGCCGCGCGCCGTTCCGAATGAAGATTAAAAGGGAACTGACTAATTTACGAGCTTGCCGTTGTCGAAACTTATGCTCGACGGTGTAATTTTGGGATGATATAATGACTGCTTAATTGTCCCGCGGGTCGTTAGGCGTTTGAGCATCTTGTAACGTAATGAAGACCCGACGGAAAACGCATTTGTCACCGGAGTCGTTATTTGGTAGCTGAGAGTGCTTTCTACGATGAATATTCATGTCTCCGCGGCGCTAATTTCCTTGTAGTTCAGAGATAGAGAGGCTCTTTAAATTTGAATACATCAACGCGGAGATGTTGTGGGTTTAGATTATCGACAAGTGCAGCTCGAACGAGCGATAAAAATTGTTTATTAACGCAAAAAGGATTTTCAATCATTGTTTCCTCAAGTAGCAGTAAAACCCCTCGTATTCCCCGAGTATGAATAATTTTTTTCTTTCCTTGACACTGTACTAAAATCGATAAAAATAAGCCGTAAAAAGAATGGTCAGGGACAGATCTATAAATTTCTCGAACAATGCGTTCTCAAGAAGCAGTAAACATAACAGTTAACTAAAGGATGTACTGTTTCCATTCAGACGAGCCTTAAAAGCCTTGTTAACTTATTATTACCATTCGCATCTGCATTGTTTATTTCAACGGTAAAAACTCGATCGATAATAAAGATACAACCAGACAAACACTATTCATACATCCTGCACCTTCAATATTTTGCAAAGCTAAACAGTTTAATACAAAAAAAAATTAATCTCCACGCTCGAAAGCTCGATAAAACAAACAGCAAAACTGTCACGTCGCTCTCACTCCCGAACGGCCTGCAACGTTATACCGGCGCTCCGCGGCGTTACGAAAGATAAAAAGGTGAATTTTTGCTCTCGACCCACGTTTCTCGACACGCGTAATTAATCAGCTCGACGACTGCCTTATTTACCCTTCTCTCTCTCTCTCGACTCCGAGGTCCGGCATCGTCGCTGTCGCGCGCGCACCGCGGTAGTTCCCTTTTCTTTTAATGAATATTTATCGAAGGCCGCGGAGGCGAGAGACAGTCGTGCGCGTGCGCCGCCGCCGCTCTAACGAAGCCCTCGCCTCGTGCGCGAATCGCGGGATATATAGGTCTAGCAGGTTCGTCGTTCACGCGCCGGGTAAATCAAACGGGAGGGAGAGCGCGCAGGTGCGGTAATCCGCCGGGAAACTCGATGGAGGATGAGCGGTTGTTTCGAGCGATTGGCGCGATTTGGTCGATGTTTCTTGGTTGCTAAAGTGGCTGATTGTGGGATGCGAAAATTATTCGCATTAGTTTTATGCGGTGTAATTGATAGGGGGAGTTGCAACATCGATTATCGAATCTGTGTGGGAGCTTATATTTAAATCGTACGTTAAACATTTAGTATTATCGTAAAGATATTTGATTGACGGGCGGTTTTATACCGCCTGAACAGTGATGAAATATCATTCGGCACCTGCACATTAAGTAAGCAGATAAATTTGTTGGTAATTCAAACGGTAACAATTTTATTACGACCTTCAAAAATTGAGAAAAAAAAGGACAGAAAATCCAGATAGAATATTGTGAAACGAGTTTGATAATTTGAATTACATATCACATCTGAAGAAATTTGAATCTATTAATGCTAATGCATGTTATTTCTTTTTTTATTACAGATATAAGTTAAAATCAAACTTGATGTCAAAATTTTACATTTTATGGATACTGTTCATAATATACAGATTAGTTAAAAGGAGATTAAATTGATTACCAAATGTTTATTTTCAGTGAACAATTAATTAATAATTATTTTTCACAAAAATTAAAGCAAAAGGCTCCAGGAAATAACGTAGCACTTCCAATTCTTAAAAGACTGGCCAGTGAGACGACATAAATCCACACGCTTATCATACAACTTGATAGACATATCCGACGCAGCTGTTGTACAATTCAAATTAAAACCAGCAATTTTCCGGTAGTCTAATTACGAATAACGATCTCAATAGAATGCAATCGCCGAGGCCCGAGCCAGAGAGAGAGAAAAAGAAAGCGCCTAAACTCTCTTTTGCCCAACACCTCGTCGCCGTCCCGTAAACAGATCGATAACAAGCTCCTATATCGACTCAATCAACCCGCGCCCATAAAAAAAAACCGAATTAATTTTCCAATATTGAAATTCCTCCCGGCGTCGTCCGGCATTAAACCCACACGTCGAATGCAGTGAAAGTTCCATCCCAAAAGGAGGCATCGCCTCCGCGAAAAAGTCGAGCGCGGCGGCAAACGAGCGGCACGCGTGAATAATTCATCCGATCGCGATCCCGAGTCGATATAAATGCCACCGAAATCGATTCGCTCCTCGACGTAAATCGCGTAACCTCCGATTCCCCTCTTACGAGTGCCGCATACGTATATATAACATAATGCAGATTATCGGCATCGCATTCCGGAGCGAAGTGAAAGGTTATGTGTATACCGGAGCTCCGCCACCGCCGCCGCCGCCGCGCACGACGATTAACGAGAGCGCCGTGCGCCTTTTTTACGCCGCTCGTAAGAGGATACGCTCTCGCTCTCTCTCTCTCTCCCTCGTGGAAAGGGTAAAGGCGGCTCCGATCTATTTCCCGTTTCCGCGACCTTGCCGCCGACGCCGCCGAGTGCCTCTCAAGGCGAACCACCTGTCGGAATCGATCGCAGGAGCCGGTGGAAAACGCCGCCCGCGAAACGCACCGAGAATTGCTGGAAATTTTCGGGGATTGTTTTTTATTTTTTTGTCGATTGCGGCGTGCGGTTTCGAAGGTTCTGTCGAGGTTCGTGGGAAACGATGGCTTGGCTTTATTAGCTTATCGAGTGCGTTGCTTCATCGGGGTTCGCCGATGACTCAATTAAAAAATGAATTAAGCGAAGCCGTTTAATAACGATAAGTATTTATTCTTGTAATTAATTAAATCGTGGAATATTTATCGGTTATTTGCGTTTCTGATGTACTATTATGAGAAATTGCTTATTAAAAAAGCTATCAATAACAAACGCTTGTTCATTTCATCTACAATGTATTATAGATTGTGCATTAGCTATAAATAGAAAGGATAGTAAAGTTAAATACGTGATTTACGTCGAAAATTTGAATAGCGGAGAATTTCGAAATTTCAAACGATAACTTCATCTCTCGGAAAGAGCAGAAACTGAAAATTGCGAATTTCGCGTGAATCACCTTAATACCGCCAACAAGCCCATATTTTTCCTGATATAAAGTAATTATAAAAAAAACTTCTTAAGACTCAGAGGAGACATGATTCAACAATATATAACCGGGTTCTCGTATGGTAATCACAAATATACGGTAGCCTATAAATATTTCGGATGCATTTCAAGCTGTCCGCTCGCGTTTACGTGAGATTTGCGTTTCGCGATTATTCTTGCATATAATACCGCAGGTGAAATGCGAGCGACGTCGAGGAGGGATAATTAAGATGCAAAGCGGCGATATTCGGCTTCGGTTAAAATTCAGAATACGCGCATTTTATTAATATACAGCTCTCACAATGCGCTCCCGTTTCGTGGATTATGAATTTCACTTAGACGGCGGAGTTTGCGCAACGAGTTCATGAATAAATAAAACTGGAAACGGTTTAATTAAGGTTCATGCGCTCGCGCTTAAAAGCGGCATTATCCGGAATGTAAAAGTGGTAATTGAGCGGTACAAAAAAAAAAACTAATTTACAAGTAATAACAGATTAGCCTCCGCGAGAGGGGCGCCCCGGAAAATGTATGATTTTCATATGAAGGATCGCCCGTCAGTCCAATAATTTCCAAAGACTGACTCGGAACTTTCATTTAAGTAAAATTTCTCAACCTAAAAGAGAGTCATCATTCAAAATCATCGGGTTTAATTATTTCTTACATATCCGTGAATTATTTATCCTATCCTTTTCTCCTTTAATCATTCTTGAAAAATTTTCTCGCATCATTAGCATGGTATTAATCAAATAAAATATCCCGAGATAATTTTTCACCTCCACTCCCGATAAATCCGAGAGTCTTGAAAAAAAAATAAATTTTCATTTTACAAGACGGCCCGAAAACATTTCCTGACTGGAGAACCGTTAATTGCCGCGAGTATTTTTGCCTTTTACGTAAGAGAATCCAGCGCGAATCAAATAAAGAGATTTTTATTTCTCGCAACTAAACAACAACGTATCGGCAATATAACCGCATGTCTGCCGGGTCGTTAAACGGTTATGTATCCTAAAAACTCCCCGGCCGCAGAAAGAAATCAATAAGCATAATCCTTATCGAGAACCGCGGAATTTACAGAATTTCTCCCTCCCCGATAGTCGAGAGCTAATTATAAAAACGAAAAGAAAAGCGCAAAAACTAACCGACCGATAAAATACCAGTCCGACGGCTTTCCGGCCGAGTATTGGCTCTTTTAAAAAGAAAAAAAAAAGCTGCGCGCCGTCGCTCGAAAATCCGTAGGCGCGACTCGGTGTACACCGACTTAGCTCGGGGGCAGCTCGTTTCAAAAAGTGATAGTCGCGAGTCGGAAACGCGACGTCACGTAACGGGAAAGTTCGCCGGTCGCTGGCCGCCTCGTTTTTGCCGGGGCGTAAAAAGGGGGGAAGCCGGGAGGTTCTAGGTCGCGGAGCCGAAGATGCTCGGAGAGGTGCAGGTGTGCCGACGGCGAGCGCCGAGTGACGGGGAGAGAGAGGATGATTGCATCGCTGCTCACAATGGCGAATATGAAAAAAAAATCGAACGGTAATGAGCGGCACGTGTCTGTGTGTGTGTGTGTGTTTGCCTGTGAATTGAAAACAATTGAATTTCAGGCTGTTGTTGGAGATTGATTGCTTGAATTAGCGGCTAGACGGCTGTTTGATGTCTGAAGAAAGTGAAATTTTTAGGAGTCGGGGCCTTGAACCTTCGAGAGGCGGAAACTCCTCTGCCAGATGCTGATGCACAGCGCCACATTTCACAATTGCTATCTTTTTTCCGACTCTTGAATATTCATTCGGCGAACTTGTTTCTGATCGCGCGGTGATTTATTACGTTTTAAATGATCTCCTTATTAAATTGATGTTGTAGCTTTCAATATCAATGTGTTTCGGACGTTTATACAAGATATTTTCACTGCAACAAAGCATAAATCACGCAAAAAAAGAGAAGGAACAGAAATTTCTTTGTAAATCACCGTTCGGCTTTCCGTGACCGCGCACAAAAGGATATAAAATACTTTTAGCTTCGTTTTTCTCGTAAAATCTGAATACGAGAAAGGATGATAATGCACACAATAGCTATTCTATACGCGCTTTAAATCTTACTTAACGCACAATTTTCCTCCTCTCGCAGAGGCATCATGGCGCTCGAAAATCAAGCTGACGAAATCCGCCATTACTCATCAAAAGGCCTCTCCTCAGCCTCATCGATATAACCGCTACACCCGTCCTTTGAATCCTTTCGCAGCCTCTCCGTCACTCCCGCGGAGTCGCACCGGACAATGTCGAGCCGCGGGCGAGGCGGAAACTCGTGACTTCCTCCTCCTTCCTCCCCGCAAGTGAACTCCGGGGTCGAATCGATATTCCTCGGTAAGAGAGAGAGAGAGAGAGAGAGAGAGAGAGAAATCGCTCGCGGGTCTGTGTAGCCGGGCGTGAAAGCATAAATCCAGTCGGGTTAAATCGGCAAACGGAGCGTACAGCCGGAAGTATGCGAGTGTCCGCGACGGACTGCCTGTCCGGAGAGTTCAGGGAACTCGGCCCGTTCTGCTACGTAATCCGATTGTCAAAGGTCTCTGCCGTCTCTGCTTTTTTTTTCGAGAGAGAGAGAGAGAGAGAGAGAGAGAGAGAGAGAGAGAGAGGTGAGAGTTCGAGCGTTAATTCGATTCGCGAGCGCGAGCGAATTCATCGCGGCAATTGCGTAAGGGCATTGTTGTGGCGTTAGATCGCGAATCATGATTTGCTCTCTCACTCGGCTTGTTTATCGCGGTGATAGGTAAATCTTTTGTCGATAATATTAATCGTCGGACTGCACTTACATCGATCTAGCTACGCTCGCTCGAGCTGCAAGTGCATACATCTGGCCTAGAGATATTTCAAGGGATTTTTTCGAAGAATTCGGGATGCAATAATGTATTATACATGTACTTTTTTATAATGAAATCATCATTAAGCCACCGAGACTAAATGGATGACAATTTAATTTTGACTCGCAAAAAAATTTCAGCAATTACAGCGATACAAGCGGTATAAGAGTGTCGGGTCTTGCCAAGCTCGGCTGCTTCTACTGCGATTAAAAACTACTTTAAACCGGTAGTGGCGCGGCTGTATACACCGGAGTAATTAGTCCGATACTGCAGTCGAGTCCCAACCAGCCTCGACCAAACGCAGGCCTCCGCGTTTTCTTCGATCCATTTTTCTCGAACAACGCGGATTAGCCCAATTTCCCAAATGAGTCCGAGATCCATTTAAAAAATGCCATCGTCGAAAAAAAAGCGCGCCGATCCGGATCTCGATCCGAATTCCCGCGAGCCTCTCTCGGAACTTTCCTCCCATCATCCACTTTGCTCGGAAATTTCTCTCTCTCTCTCTCTCTCGAGCGACTGTATCCACATCCATATCTATCCCCCGCAGACACGCACGACTTTCCCGCCTCCTCTCGCGTCGCGCGTCGCGCGGCTCTCCGCCGCCGATATACATGTCGGTGCGCGCCCCTTTTCCCCGGCGTCCGGTCTCTCTGTACGTGACGTAAACTTTTACATAAAGTCGAAGCGCCACGGGCGCGAGTCTGTATCGAGGATTAATCGGCGAGCACCCGCTGCGCGACGTACACACATATATATATATTATACATTTGCGCAATCGCGCGGGGAGATTCCTCGCCGCCGATAACGAGAAAGCGCCGAGTTATTATTGTGTGTTAGAAAGAAAAAAAAAAGGGATCGGCGTCGTCCCTTTTTTTTTCTCAAAGAGCGGTTTTCAATCGAAAACAGATGGCTGCCGCCGCGAGCGAGGCCGGCTTTTAACGAGTCATTGCGATGAGGTGAAAGTGATTTTATATTAATTTCATTGGAGGTTTTAGCGAGGCGAATTCAGGCGGTTTATGTATACCGGAGGCTTTAATCGATTATTTATATTACAACGCTGGAACGAACGCTGTTAGGCCTTTTTTATCGGCCGCTATATAATGTTTTATGCTCTATTTAATTCACTTTTTTTCGAATATTACGGACTTTGTTTACATTATATTACTGAAAACTAAGAGCGAAGGGAATTGAATGGGCTGTTTTCTTTTATATAACTTTTTTGTAATATTAGACTTAAGAATGCAGTTGTCATGTTTTAAGGAGCAGGATATCCTGTCTTCTGTCGGGAATAAATTTTATTACTTAACAATTCGCAGTTCGTTTTATGTTTTTGAATTTGCAAAAATAATAGTTTTAAATGCAATAAAAAAGAATAAGGTGTTTATTACTTGAATTACATTTATTTAATTAACTTTATTGAATTTCTAATCCAGATAAGATATTAAAAAGTTTTCCTCAATAGATTTTTTCTTCGCCTTTATTGACTATTCATACCCACATAAATAGCGATAATTTTTTAATTTAATAAATTCAAATCAGCTCCGCAAAGAATTTTCTCACCTTTCTACAATTACGTAAGGCAATGTTAAAAAACTTTTATAATTTTTAAAAAAAAAACCTCCATAAAACCAAACAGACGCCTTGCCATTTTACCCATCACCGAGCAAGCCGATTCCCAACAGCTTTCATACCTCATTACCCTCTGACAAAGCGTCTAAAAATACCTGAGCGTCAACCATCGGCGCGCCAAATCGGCCTCGCGATCCAGCGATCCGTCGACCTCCTCGGCCACAACAATTACCCAGAAGCCATCGCCGCTCGGCGATCTCCTATCTCCCAACGGAAAAACGATCGCCTCGGGCCGCCGCGTTGACCCTCCGCCGCGATTATGTCAACGCGCGCCGCCCTATAAATTCTCTCTCGAGATTCCTGCCTGCCCGCCGAGAGACAGCGAAAGAGAGACGGACTCGCGGAGCCTGCGAATTTTTTCAGGCTCGTGCAGGCGAGATATGACATATGTACGCCTCGGGATTGAGTTATCCAAGAGAGGCCGCTGTTTTGACCGATGCTATCGCGGCCCGCTTTGACTGACGCCTTACAGCGCCGCCGATCCGAGTTCGGCGTTTTTTTTCAAGCGGCTCGGATTAATTGGGACATTTTGCCGCGATTGACAGCTGCTGCTTGTCCTTCGAACTTGGAGATATTTTAAAATCTGGTTTATATGCTCCGCTCGGAATCCGAAAAAATAAACAAAAGGAGTGAAAGCCTCGATTAAGCGGGATAAAAAAAACGGATCGGTGAAGAAAGACGGAATACAGAAGAAAAAGTTCGGTTTATCCAGAGCAAATAATAGAGCCACCGGGTGACGAAAGAAATTACCCGATTCGTTCGAACGCAAACGAGCGTATAGCTGGCAGAAAGAGCGCGCTTCGATTTTCGTTATATTACGTCGATCGATCCGACCGGCCGATTGAACTGTCGCTCGCCCGATTTTAATCAGCCGAGACGTGCATAAGGGCTTTCCCCCCCCCGGCGTCGCGGCGAGTGACGCGATTTGCGTTTGCTTTTGCCCAACTGTCCGTTGCTTAACGAGGAGGAAGTAGTGCGCGGAGAAAAAATTCCAAGTGAAAATTACTTAATGCCCGCGGATAAAATTTCCTTCTGCCTCTGGGTTAAGTAACGCGCGTGCCGGCGGGGCGAAATTTAGTAACGGCAGGCCTTGGCGAATTTTCGACTGTATATATATAACTCGGGCTGTTTTGCGTTGCATAAATTTTTGTTAAAGCTCCGGCTGCTCCGCTGCTGCCGTTTTCGAACAATTAAAGCGCTGTAAAACGTCGGACGGGGATTGCCGGATTCGAGATGAATAATTGTGGCTGAAAAATTTTAATGCTTTTTTCGAGAATATACAATAATAATGCTCGTGTTTTATCGAGGTAAACGCGCAGTTGCGCGTATAAGTTATCGATCTAATAAAAATAATTTATTGTCCAACTAGAAAAGTGATTGTAATTAATTCCGATGGTTCGGTAGGAAGTTTAATTTTATTTTATTTAATTAAGTTAATGACTTTAGCGAACTGTATATTTTACAAATAGTCGAATAATTTACGTAAAGTAAGTTGAAATAAAATATATTGCTCTCGTAAACGTTTTGAAAACATTTTAAAAGCAACTTTTACTACATTTTTAAAATTCTATTAAGATACTTCGTTATAGGTATTGCAACATTGAATTCTATTATATATGTAATTTACGGTTCTCCTATTTATAAATAACACATCGCGCACAGAGCACTAGAATATCGTTCGCTTCGCCGTGAAAAAGAGGAACTGTTATAAAAGTTTTCAAGTTTCTCAAGAATTACCGAGCACAACTTCTTGGTATACCTTCCCTTTATTTTCCACGATTCTCACACACTAAATAACTCAATTTCAGACTTGAAAAAGCACTAAAACACCCGATCACCACACCCTCGATCGTCCACAATGCATTCCTCCACCGATAAAAATCCCACGGAATCGGAAAACCTCCGGTAGTTTCTACGCCGCCTCTCAAAAAACTACCCCATCAGCAGTGGGCCCGATAACCCGCCTAAAAATATCCCCGGCATTCCCATTTTCTCCCCTCTCGCATTAGTCAAGATCAGCGCGAACCCGAGGATATATATGCGTCCCGGCGATGAATCTCGAATTCCTGCGCAAGCTCCTTTAATTTCCCGCGCGGATGCTGCCGCGGAATAAGGGGATTCCTCTGCGACGGGGGGGAGGGGAGAATTTCCTCCTCGGAGTTCAGGGGTCGCGGGAACGCTCCGGCCGTGGGAGGATCCTCGCGTGCGCGTATATACGTCTCCTCGCGTTAATTATACGCGCGGACGAGGAGAGAGAGCTTTTTAAGGAACTGCGCGCGCAGCCGCGGCCCGATCGGAGAGGCCGATTGCCGCGGCTGAGACAAAGGACGAGCTTTTGCGGAATTCGGTGTACGCGGCGGGGGCTGGCATTGTGCGTTTAATGCCGCTGGAATTCGCTAATTGAACGAGACGTTTTGAAACGCGAAATTAAATGCTTCTGTCGTGTTTCGGAACAAAGGCAGCTCTCTCGCGGCAATGTCCGCGAGGGAAAATTGGCGAATTTGCATTAATTTAAACGCGGTCCGCGTTATCTGGGCCTGGTTAATTCTTTTTGTTTTTTAGCTTCGAGAAAAAAAAGCACTATACGAACTTTCGCGCAGACGGGGCTAATAACCCGCACACATATCGATGCATTATGAATGTTATCACCCTCCTGAATAATTCATAAAACCCGCGTGCAGCACACAATGTATTGTCCTTATCACTCTCTCGGGCAATGATTTCTAATTGTCTAAAAAAGCCGTTTACAAATGCTCGCCGCCGCCGCCGCAGACAATGCCGTATAACGAATCGGCGCGGCGGAATTTCTATCTCGCGAAATGATCGCGTGCTTTCTCGCCCGTTGCACAATCGCCCATATAATAACTAACGAGAGAGGGCCCGCGATTCGACGAAAAAAAAGAGAGAGAGAGAGAGAGAAGAAAAAGAAAAACAGAGAGGAAGGCATCCGGTCAGCTTCCTCGGAGATCTGTAATTAAGAAATTCAGCAACAGGAAGCCGGAGGAGAATATTGTCCCTCCGCTATCAAGATCCTCTTTACGGCGGCGATTTCCATTCGCGTGCGCGTCGATACACATCTCTCCCTCTCTCTCTCTCTCAGCCGTACATAGAGAGGGAGAGCCCACGCATGCGCACGCGCTCGCGTGGGACGAGACAATCGTATCTGCCGATCGTGCCTCTCCGAGCGACGACGGTATCGCGATTTGTGGCCCCAGGCAGGAGGAAACGCGCAGCACATTCGTCGGGCGTGTGCGACGTGTGTGCTTTAGGTAGATCGATCGCTCGCCGATCGCGAGAGAGAGAGAGAGAAGGGAATGCGGGGTTAGCGTGGGCGGCTTTGTTTAATGTCAAGGGATTACGGCGCGAGCGCCGAGCTCCCTAATGGCGTGGAATTTGATTGACGGGAGGAGAGGAGTATTAGAGGAGCTTTTTTTTCAACGGTCGTTTGCGGAGAGGAATTTCGCGCGATTTCGCGGGAATGACGATTGGACTTTTCAGTGGAAGATAAAGCGACGATGGTCTTATTGTTCGACGAGGAGGAATATTAATTTTCCGTGTTATTGATGATTCCATTTACTTTATTACCTCGATTTGCGTCGATTGGATGTTAAGAGGAATTTTTATTGCATTCCGTGCTTTTTGAAATAAAACGTATTAAACGCTAATACTTTGCTACTGTAATTATACCTAATTAGCTAATACAGACATTAAGTTTTGTTTCATATTCAAATTATCCAATAAATACTTTCGCACTTTTATTGCAGTCAATAGTAAAATATATCGTGTATCACTCAACTGCATTACGTATCACATGGAAAGAGCGTAAGTATCTTTTTATTGGCTATTCGAGAGCCAAATAAAGTGTTTACGCAGAACGTTAACGTCAATTTTATTTTAACCAGGAAAAACATCAGTTATAATCAATGAATAATAATGCATTCGCCACCATCTTGCGTAATGTTGATTTACCTAATAACTATTTTGCCCGTAAAATTGAAGGCACCTGAGTTATAGTGCAACATCCTTTATTATTCAAAATCTTACGTAATCCAATCGATTTACCAAAATATTGCGTATATATAAGTTCAAGCTCCCATATTTTAATGGAAACGAAAAATTTATTCAGTCCTGCAAGTAGAAATTTTGATTTTTATTCGAAAATCCATAAGCGTTAAATCGCACGAAATTCAGCTATCATCGTCGTAAACCTCCGTGACGTCACGAATCCATCCTTTGTTGCATAATTCATCGATAAATCAAACATTTCCAATGTTGGAGGCATAAATATAAATCTAATATAAATTAACGTCAACTTAATTTTCACCTTACACAGAGCAAAATAAATTACTCCGCACCGAGCAACTAATTTTCCGCGCACAACCGAACAGCAAAAATAACCAAATGAATTTACCGCATTTTTACCTGCTTTGCAGCGCATTAACCGTCGATAAATCAGAATCGCTTTCGGCCCGCGACTCAACACGATCCGTCACAATCGTCCCGACTCTCATCCTCCGTTATCAACTCGTCGGATGTAGCATCGCGAAATTAGACAGCGCTGAGTTGCACAAAGTCCGAAAAAAAACGGACTCGGCGCCGGCGCTGAAATATATCAATTCCCTTCATACTCCGGCCCAGTTGACGACTAAATTACGCTCCATTGTTCGGCGAAACGCAGCTCTCCGCTCCGATCTATTAATCAAAGGCGATCGAGGCGCGTGAGAAAAAAAAGGACGGCGGTTTTCGCAACGTACAGGAGCCTTTCTCACGGGGATATGCCGAGCTTCGACGTCTCCGGCGACTTCCATAAATCGAGGACATATCTGGGAAATGAGCGTTTTCGACGGGGTTTCGAAACCGGCGGATTCTCTTCCTTCGGTAATGTCGTCTCTCGGCGAGTCTCTCGATTAGGGTTAGTTTAAGGAAGTACATGATTCGCCTTGATAATCTACCGGCGCGCGTTTCGAGATTCAGCCGGAGCCCGACGGAGATTACAATGGAAGCGTATATGTAATTATATTAATAATTTAGAAAGCCTGAATCGGAGTTGCGCAAGCCAACTGTTTATTCGCGGAAACAATTTCCTTAAACATGTAAAGATATGTCCGATAATGGCTGCACCGTTGAAAAATAAAATAACTATTTACGACGCGATTCTCACGTGAAACTAACCGGCGGCGCTGCTTCCCTCATTACCCGGGCAATAAAGAAATCACCAATTCTCCCATTACCCCCCTCGAGTAATAAATCAAAGTCCTAATTAACAATGGAATTCTCGAAACTCACTCCGTGTACATTCCGAATCTGCAACTCATCCTTCCTCCGTTAAAGCGGAGAATTTCCTTATTCGGCGGCGGCGGCTCGCGAATTTCGCAAGCCAATTCTCGTAATTCAATAGACCCATCCTCGGATGGATTAAAATTAAGAACAAAGCGAAATTAAGTTGCGAGTTGGCGGCGGAGGAGGGGGGGGAGGAAAAAACCGAGCGCGCGCCGAGCTTAGATAAGGCCGTTGGCCCACATTTGCTCGCTGCAGCGAGCGGCTGCCTGCAGGAGTCTGTGCAGCCTTCACCCATAGCGAGAGCGGACTTGCGCCTTTCATTACTCGCAAATTATCATTTTCCGTTTGTTTAAGCGAATTTTCGTCGGGGGGGTAATTGCACTGTTAAAGTGATTTACGAGCTACGCGCCGCTCTGGACAAAATGCATTTTTCTTTCTATGCTGGTTCGGAGGGAGATTAGATTTATAGAGATGATACCTCTTTCCAAGGTGTGTTAGGTGCTCTGCTATATATAACGTTTTTGTACAAAATTAAGCAAAGCATGGGAAAAGCTTTCGAGATCGATCTTTTTAGCGAACAACGTGTTACTTAACGCTTTAAATGCACTTTGCGTAATATATTATTAGAATAATATATCCGCGGCGCTGTGCGCGGTGAAGTAAGACATTTATTTTGAAAAATCGAGGCTTTTTCTTTTAACGCCGACCGGTTCTGGGCGAATAATTAATACATCATGACCTTTCTCTAATCAACTTTACGATTTTATCGCGAACATAAAGTTTTTTGCGCTCTTCAATAATTGACTGCGCTCCGTGTCGGCTAGACAATCTATTCCAGCAGCGTATATTCGACGGGCCTTTTTTGCGCGGAAACTATTGATTTAAGTTTATCGACTTTTTTCACGTACTATATGTTATAATCTTTAATGAACATTTATTCTGTACTTTGTATTTTATTACAAAACTAATAACTTGTATTTTTTTTTCATTACAGGTAAGTTGTTCGAACTCATCCAGCTCCGCTCCTGCCTTGAAACCGAATATCAGGTTTGATTAAAAAATAGTTTTACGAACGAGCGAAAGCACATCAACGGAACGATGAAATTTGAGTTTTGACAAATTCTAGAAAGGAGTAAACCAGCGTCGCTAAACGCGCCTGAAAAAAGAGCCCAAAGTCGGAAAAAATGAACCGCTGCCTCGAAAGTACAAATATAGTAACGCAGAGGCGCCTCTCGGCGCGAACCGCAGCGGCTCGGTTTCCCGCGTTCTCCTCTCGACGAGTACATAAATACACTTCGCCGCGAGCGAGAGCGGTTTTCCCTCGCGCGAAATTCATAAGGGACACCTCCGCTGCCATTGTCCGCCGTGCAATCCCCCCCGACCGACGTCAATTAAACCGATCGCCGCCGCGGACGTGCACGCAGTCGCCCGCTATATTATATATATATATATATATATATATATGTACTCAATGGGAAAAGGAGAGCAGCATGGGAAATAATCGCGCGCCGAGAGCATTTTCTCCATCTTGCGAGATTTATATCCAGAGGAGAGAGAGAGAGAGACTCGCTCGTCAAGAGTTATGATCGCCTGGCTGAGAAATAGGAGGAGGCGCCGGGGGAGGTGGAGATTGTAAGCTCTCTGGGAGCGAGAGAACATCGTGTATTATCTGGTTTAGATGTTGCCTGTCTCGGGATTTCCTTAACTTTGTAATACTGCGGTTGCGCTTATTTGTTAAATTACAGATCGCTCTCGGAATAATTTTATTAAAGGCTGGCTCTCTGTGCACAGCGCCGCGCAGCGATTTTAGATTTTTCGCAACGGGGCTTTATACGAGAGCGGCCTGAAATTTATCGAGGTAAAAAGCTGGAATTTAACCTTTCAATTAGACGCGATTCACGTGTCTTTCATTTCTAAATTGCGAGCCGCCTCGAAAAAAAAAAAATGTTGGAACACGCATTTTAAGGTCACTTTTTAATCCTTTCTGTTATTTCTGACGGGTAAAATAACACAGCTTCAATTTTTTCGCGCGGCCTTACAACCGCTTATCAATTACAAGCCAAGTATCAAATGCTAGCCAAGATAAACGATTATTAACAATTATCAGGCCCATAAATTTCCTTCAATCCAAGCCCCCGGCTAAATCTACTAATTAAGATTGAAAAAAAATCCATAAACACTCCTTTAAATCAATAATCCCGCGCGTACAACCCAGAAACCAGAATCCTTCGCTTCTCGCGCTCGTGTAGCGCCGCGCGCAACGCTCGCCAACTCTCCCACAGAGCGCCGTCTCAATTTCCCCGTTTCTCAGCCACACACGTCGCAGCCACCAAAGCTCTTATTAACGCTCTCGAACACATGTAAGCGCGTGGCGGACGAAAACTCTCGGCACTCTCGCGTCGCGATTTCGATCGCGGAGTCGGAGCGCCGCGGCGGCGATAAGCGAGCCTTGAGAGGAAGGAGAGCGAATGATAACGTGGGAAGGGGAGAAAGGAAACGCGCGTCGGAGGAGGAGGAGGAGGAGGGGAGGCGGCGGGGTGGTTTTCCTTTATAAATTATTGAAAGCCGTTTTGAAAGTTGCGCGGTTAAAAATAGAACTTTTTCTATACGCGGCGCACGCTCTCGGCTCGCGTAAATTACACAATGTTTCTTTGCTTTTCCGCGGCCGCCCGCGATCCTTTTATTTCGTCGCGCGCGCCTGTTATTTTCCTCGAAGGTATTGGGACCGCGCGGGCTTTTTTGAGGGACACCGTCGCGGCATTTCGCGCGTGGAATTTTGGAGAAAATCGCTTCGATCGAACTCCACGCGTCGACTGGTTGTATATCGACCGGGAAATGACAAATTCCGCGTGCGAAAATGAGCTTGGCATCATTGAAGCCGCGTTTCCTTTCCCGGGACTTATTTAAGGAGCTGTGAGAAAATATATTTTGGTCATTTGCATATACGAACTCGGTTACTTTTCGGGAATAGATAAGAGCGGATACCGGGAAACCTGTTCGAAACGCTCGTTATGAAATCGGCAGGATTAAGGAAATGATATAACACGATATCGCATTGTAATTCTGCTTCGATTGCGCGCCGACATAAACTTGCGCGCTTTTCTAAAGATAAAAAAGGCGCGCGCATTTAAACGCCGTGATTTATAATTATTTGTCAGCGATCGCAAATTACGCAAAGCAGCCGACGCACATTGGCTAAAATTAATCAAACGCGCGGCTTGCACAAGCCGCCGCGCGTCGAACAAAAGAAACGGCGCGCGTTAGATTTACATCGAGCTTAAATCAACGTCACTCTCGTTTCCATCGCACCACCTTTTTACCGATCTCTGTCCCCGGCGGGTAAAAAATTAAAAAGCCCACCGCAGCCCGCCCGCGAGAGCCTTGAAAAGAGCGCGGCGTCGAAAAACAATCGCGCGCCGTCACGCCAAACGGCAGAAACGGCTGTTCACCGCGGAATTGAATTAAGCTTGCCAGCCGGGCCGACACCTTCTCCTAGCTGCTTTTTACCTGTAGGTGCAGCAGCAGCAGCGCCCCGCTCGTGACCGGCTCCCCCCCGATCGTGGGACCACTGCGCGCGGCTTGTGTCTCTTTGGCAATATCCCCGGGGATACGAGAGGATCGTGAGTGGGTGTAGCCCCGTCGGTCGGAAACCTCTTCTCGTTTTTCAAACGCCGCTTATATAGGTTATGTATGCATGCGGCAGTACGCACGGGGCGCCCTCTGGACGGCGATATGCATCTCCCGCTCAAATTTCGCGCGCGAATTTGCAAAGTCGGAGGCGAGACGTTTGCGCAACGGTGCGGCTGGGGGAGATTTTTTTACGGGCGCGCCGAGAGAGAGAGATTGTAATGACTGGCTGCTGAGCCGAGTAATTCGTTGAATCTTATTATTACCCGGCGTTCGGCGGGAATGTTCGGGAATGGCGTGCGTTCCAAAGCGCCGCGGGTTCCCGAAGCGTGATAGATCACCGCGTCGCCTTTTCTGGGTTAGGAGTAAAAAGTCGCCGAGGAATTAAAGAGGGGACTTTTTGCGAGAGCGGAGCTGCATTTTTTTTTCCGGTTGATAATCGAGAACGAAGAAAATTAGGTGGCTGGCACGCCGCAAGTTCGTTTCCGTTGTGCGCCGAGAGAGGCTCCATTCACATTCGTTTGGTTAACTTAATTTTCATTTGTCTGAATACATTCTCACGAAACCGTGATCTAATTTATTTTATGGTACTTAGCCTTATTGCAGTCCTTTAATTTATGTGAGTAAGAGAAGGCTCGCTCGGCAACAAATAGAGGCGAAATACTTAATGCAGACCTTCTCGCAATTAACGGCCTTCTCTTAATAAACTGCAACCCGAGATTATTATCTGCAGCCAATATTTTAATATAATTAACACTTAATTTAATGTTTGCGTTTGCGGCGCTGCTTTTTTGTTTGGAAATAATTGTAATAAACTAGAAGCGCAAAATAAACGGTTAGAAAGTTGCATTCAAATAATCATAATCAACCCGCGGCTCGAGAGTGAACTTACGTGACAAGTTAAGTTTAGGAAGAGCATACTTTAATAAGCGGGTATTCCTTCTGTCAGTTACATAGTTAAAACACCACCATATTATAACGGATCCGAAACACATGCAGTTATCATTACGTTTCATAAGCGAGCGGTTATAATTACGAGTGTATAATATCGGCTCGATAATTTAACGCGTTTATTAGTATTAAGCCGTCGCGGTATTATGTAAATACCCTTCCTGAAAAGCACAGGCTTTTAAATCGTCGAGCGATCGGTTGTGTCTGTTGTCGTCGTCCGCGCCGATAATAAATCCATCTCGATCGTTATTAATATCACAATACCCTCTTATCTCTCGATAAAAAATATATCTCCAACGTAAATTTTCCAACGCCCACTAAATCACGCAACAACAGACTCCCTATAGATCCTTTTATCGCCGCGGCGATTTCCCAATCTACTTTTCAAGGCGATCGCCGATTTCTGCCGCAGCGATATATATATAATACAGTCGCCCTCGGCTTTTATCATCCGCGGACCTTGGTTGCATTAAGCCCCGCTTTGTCCACGTGGCTCGTTACACCTTCGCGGCGCTCGAGATTAATTAGCCACCTAATGGTCCGACGCTTACGTTACCCCGCGCGCGGAGAAAAAGAGCGCCTGCACGGCGCGCGAGCAGCGATCGGAGGATTATTACAAAGTCTCTCGCGCGGCGTGGGTAAAAGCGTTGCGCGAGAGAGGCGGAGAGCTACTCTCGTTATAGTTGCCCGGCGTGGAAAAGGGATTATAATAAATTTCAACACTCAGAGCGCAGCCGCGTATAACGTAACCCCTTTCCTCGGCGTTACACCTTTCTTTTCCCGAGAGCCGCGCGAGAGCCGCGATAATGTATTTCCTATTGTCTGCCCTGACAAATGATCCGCTGGGATATTATAATGTTGTTACACGGGGCTTTATGGATCGGTTTATCAGATATACGCGCGAATTTCGGCCGCGCGCAGGAAAGCTGCTCCGCGCTAACGCCCCGGCCTGGAAATTGTTTTGAGGATATCGGCGGAGCTCGATCGGTAATAAATACGGTTGGTATCGAGAATTCGTGCCGCAGCTGCTGGGAAATTTTTGGACTTTTTTGAGGGAATTTTCGAGCGCGGAGCTTTTCAGTGGGAACAATGAGTGAGGGGATAAGTTATGCGAGGGAGATTAGCTCGTTGAAATGTTCGGCGTTCTTTGGTAATTTACAATGTTGTTCTTTGCTTTTTTCGGTGCTTTCGAGCGCGCCGCGATTTTCTTTGTTTACCGTGACTGCATAATCGACTTGTCTGCGTTTTTTTTTTACGGAATTCAAAAGATTCTATTATTTATGTTTTGACTTGTATATTCCTTGAAAACAACTGTATGCTCATTTTACATTGAAAAGATTCTTGTTAATAAGGATATCAGCATAAAGAAATTACTTTATAGAGAACGGAACCTGCACTAAGAGAAGAAATATAGTAAAAATTACAAATAATCACCACAGACTGTCAAAACTGACAAAATTACTGTACTTTATAAGAAATTTTACTATACTGTAAATTTTTCTATAAAGTATGGTAATTTCTTTGGTTTTGACAGTCTGTGGTGGCCTTACTAGACAGTATGGTAACACTAAACTTTTATCTCAGTGTGTAGTAAAATTAATGAGCCATTTTTCAAGCCTCTAATGCATTAGATAACGAAAGGAACGAAAGAAATCTTCCCACTAAAAAGCAAAGTAAATTAATATCACTCGCATTCAGCGCCACCAATAAGCCCTCGACTCCATAGAAACCGAGACGTCCGCAATCCTCAATGCACAAAGTCCGAGTCTCGTTAATATCCAACAAGCGGTCTCAATCCCCGACTTTCTCGCGGATAAATCCGCCTGTTTACGCCGTCAATGCCCAGCTAATTTCCACAATCGTCGGTCATTTGCATAGAAACGCCGGCCCAAATAATTACCGCGCGCGCAACGCTGCAGCGGCTCGTTAGCACCTGGTACTTTATTGGCCTCTCGGCGAGCAGCGCGCCCATTAAGCAACGACAGTATAAACTCGAGAGCGGCTTTTAAACGCCCCGCCGCCGCCGCCGCCGCGAGTTTCTTTTCTGCATTATTCATGGGATTTGCATTTTCGCGAGGCGGAAAAATCAATTTACATTTCGCCCCGGCGCTTTTTTCTCTCCTCGAGCCGCTGTACTGTGTGTAACACGACCTGCGGTTTACGAGGGTGTACAGAGGCGAGAGAGAGAGAGAGCGATTGATTTGTTTTATTGCGCGATTCTCAATTTTCTCGCGCTCCGCGGTGGGAAACGGTTCGCGCGCGGGCCAGTTTCTCGGGTAGGTTCAATTAATTTTTTGTCGGTGTCGCCCCGCCGCTTTGCGCGTATTGGGGTTGGATTATCGGGGAAAGGTTATACGAGTTTCGCAAAAAAACAGTTGTCGGTTAGTCGCGGCGATGTTTCAAAATGCAACGATCCGCCGCGAGAGGTTGCGCGCCTCGTAAATCTTTTTTAATCTCCTCGCGACAATTAATCTTAATTTTCGATCGATCCCGTATAGTGTGGCTGGAAATTGATGTTTGGAGTTGCCTGACTCGCGGAGAGCTACTGCGCCTATTGAGTTTCCCCGAGCTTAATTACACCTCTAGTTTTCATAATCTTGCATTTAGAAAACTCTCCGCGTGCGATTGGTGGTTTTAGAACTGCTTATCACGGCGTTAAATTTATGTTTATCTACTTTTAATTGCGTTTATGCAACGGTAAATGAATAAAATTACCTTATGCGCTGCGTTTAGAAGAGTGCATTAGATTTGAGCATTATTGGGTTTTGGTTTGAGATGAAATCAACTAAGTTTGCGTAGACGATTTGTCATTGTCAGTTTTTGTCTAAAAATTAACTTAACTCTTTCTCTTAGTTCTGCTAAATTAATTAAAATATTTTAAAGAATTAAAAGGAAAAATTCTTCATTTGGTCGGGCTCCCAGCCAGAGCTTCATGTTGAATTCATGCCTTCGAACGTATAATTCATACAGATTGAACAAATTCGCTATTGCTGAAATCCGTGAATTCCTCAAAGTAGTGGTAGAGATGAAAAATCGCCAAATTATCTTTAAGCTATATACCTTCGTTTACGTTAGAAATGTTTCACGTGTATGAACACATTACAGTCTTCAATAATCCAATATTTGATTTTAATTCCCAAATAAAAACTCGGCAAATTTGATTAAGCATCCATTATTAGGCCTACATACCGCAATGCTCTCTCAAGCGCAGATCAATCAAAAGATAGCACGGAATCCATTCCCCCAACAAAAAAAAAAAAAAAAACTCCCATTGATCTGCCTCGCAAAAAAAGAGACCGCTAAATCGAAACACAGATTCATCGCTCCACCCAAGCCAACGATGCATTTCCAATTGAATCGGCGCCTCTGGCATTCAATCATCGTGACTGCCTGCAAAAGCTCTCCTCGCCTCTTTGAGAAACAGCCGCGTCCTCCGTTGCGCAACGGCGATGCAACGCGGCGATGCTTGGGCAAGCATCGTTGCCCAAAGGTCAGGGGGAGGCTCGCGCTCGAGCTTTTCACTTTCTAAGGTCGACCGAAAAGAGTCGCCGCCGCGGTTTTCTATTATGTGCACGGGCCGCCGTTTAGCCTTGACGACACGACGCTCGGAATGCCGGAGAGGATATTTCGTCGGGTATTCAAATTAAGCGCGAGTTTGTAATAAGATGCGCGACGACGACGGGCGGCTGGGTTATTTTTCTCCGACGACAGGATCGGGCGTCTTTTGCCATGCCGCGACGGCGTGACTTTTCGGTTGCGAGCTGCGTTACGTAAAAAATGCGGGAAGCTGTAGTCGCGAGGTTGAATGTTTTAATCGACGGATTTAATTGATTGTTTCATTAACATTTATTCCGGCCGATGCCGTTACGTTATCGGGATGAGCTCATTATTTGGAAACTACTGCGGGCGTAAATATAAACAACGAAAGAAAAAGTCGGATTTTAAATTTAGATTCCACTTTTGTTTACGATTCAACGCGTAGAAAATACAGGATTCAAGAGCAAATAATAGAATCGGCTCGTTAAAAGTCCGCCGGCTCGGAAAACGGTAGCACACTCAATAAATCACCCGACCAATTTTCGACTTCGCATATCCGGCCATATCCTCGCAATCTCCGGAAAATCTCCCCTTCGACTTCCTCTCGAAACTACATTTCCCCCCGCCGCACTTTTCGCGCAGAGCTCCTCAGTCCCGTTCGCGGGCTCTCGACTCGCCGCTCTCGCGTGCCTGTATCCTCTCCGTTCCGCGAGGCGAGGATGCGCGATTAGAAATCGAAATATCGCGCGCCGCGAGGCGCGGAAAGAGGCCGCGGTGAAAAAAAAAAAAAAAAAAAAAGCGCGCCGCCGATAAGCCGACCTTTGCCGCGCCATTGTTCCTGCACTCGGCCTAGAACCCGCCTAGATGTGCATCTCTCTGCATCTCCCCCCTTTGCTGTGCTTTGTTGCACTTAGCGCCTTCGAGAGGTTGGGTGCGATTCGATTTAATGGTCTCTCTCTCTGGTTTGTGGTTTTTTATCCGCACTTTGATGGTCGAGCCGTAAATCAAGCGGGATTGATCTCTGAATGAATCGCTCGATTCGACGGAATTTCGCAGTTTGAGGGGAAAATGCGGGAGCTTAATTGAGCGCGGATTACGAGCGGTTTTACATTGTCTCGTTATCGGCGGGCGCGTGCGTAAGGAGTGAATTTAATACCGCGCGAGGTGAAAGTTTAGTTGTCGGCGGAGAAGACAAAAAGTGCGGCCGGTCTATATGCGAAATAATTGCTCTGGGGCGGCGTCACTTGTGAATTCGAGGATAATTGGCTCGGCGAATGAAAGACTTTTTGCGCGCCTAAATTTTTGGATAAATCAAAAAGCACAAAAATGTCCGATTGCGAAAAGGGACATTTCAATGGGGAATTTATTGCAATTGCACAGTGTAGTGCAATTAACACTTTAATCTATGCTTAATTATCACTGCTTTTCGATAGAAAAGGATTTTCCTTCATTTTTACACCTTACTTAACACCTTACTTAAGTACTCCTTCGTTCCCAAACTCTAGCCCCAAAAATTGAGAGCGCCTCGCCGATCCGCTCGAAAAAATTCCCCGAGCACTTTCTTCCCGCTTGGCGTCGCTTTCGATACACGGTCCGCCTAAAATTCGTTCAAGTTCAGCTGCTTAAAATTCCGCTCGGCGCGCGGCTCTCGTTTTCTCTTTCATTCAGTGCACACCAGAGGCGGCGCGCGACCCCGGGGGAATTACGAAGCGCTGCCGAGGAAGAAGAAGAAGCCTCCGCGTACATACTTAACTTACGCAGGCCTGTGCGTATCGCAACTGGCAACTGGCGAGCGTAACGAGAGGCGAGCGTTTCGCAAAGGAAGAAAGGAGAGGGAGGATGAATGGGCCGCTTTCGCGATTTTGACTCTATCGCGAGCCGATCGTCGAAGGGAAATGCTGCTGCTGCTGGTTGCTGCGTGGGTCGCGGAATTCAATGCTGCTCCGAGCAGATAATAATGATTGATGGGCCTTAGAAAGTGGATTTGCTTTTCCGAGGGGCTGGAGGCTGTTGAAACTTTATCGCGGACCTGGCATCGGCTCTTAAAGTTCGTTTTTTTTCCGTTTTGCGCGGCTCGCGCGGCTATCCCTTATGAATATTTTATTGCCCCGCCGATGGGTTACAATGGTTCTCGGGACGGTTTATTGTGCGTATTACGTTGGGAGATTGATTGCTATTTGTGCTTATTATGACTGTTTTGTATTGAAAGTCATGTTTCTATCGGGGCTTTAGATGTTTAGAAGTTTCGCTGTGGTTGAGACTTGTTACAAGTTAAATTTTACGATCGAGAGATTGCCAATTTTAGAATGTGGCAAGGAAGACGTTTGAATAAAATTATATTTTATTGCAATTTTAAGCGGCGTTTTGGGCTTTGCGGAAAAACGATTCTTTTCAATTTTTAATTTAAATTTTTCAAAGGGACAATATTATTTAATGCATTCGGCGCTTAGTAAAATTACACTCGAACAAACAGAATTTAAATGGAGAGAAATTTATCCGCTGTCGCGAAAATTATAAAATTTAGCCGTCACACTTCTTGCAGCCGCTCAAACGCATAATGCGTGTCTTTTTTTTTTTCATAAAAACATAGAAATTTTTCTCGTATAAAACCCGTTGATTCACGTTCGAAGTGGCGCAACCGGCTGCGAGAGCCCGGCGCTCGGTAATTTACGAAACTACGCAAAAATTTACTCACTTTATCGCGTGTTTACGAACATTCAATTTAAAGAGGTGAAGATGATATAACCGGCGCCGTTGCATAATCGAACGTATATATAAATGCGGATTCCCCCGCGGAGATTAAAAGCGGCGCGTGTCCAAGGTGGGATGATGCAAATGTCTGCCGGCTCCTCGGCGGGGGAAAAATCGCCACCCGATTCGGCGAAACGCCCCGAGTCATTCCTTTACTCGCGGCGCGAACGTATCCGTTGTAAATGGAAATTAATAATCCGCGGAAAGCCGCGCGGCCGGCAATTACGGCGCCGGAAAAAAGAGAGGAAAACTGGTCCTCGCTCGGCCCGTTTCGCCGAAGTGGCCTGAAAAATAATTGATTGTGACAAGTGCGCCGTCGAGCGACTGGCCCCGATTCTACGCGGAAAGACGCGCGAGAGTGTACACCTGCTTATAGGCAAGACGAGGTTGCAGGCCGACGCCTTTGCCTGGATAATCCCTGCCCGTTGAGCTTTTTAACGCGGGGGGAATTCTTTGTTTTACGTAAGATTTTTTTTTATAGGTGTCGCGCGTCGAGCGCTGCGCACTGGCTTTACTTGGAAGTACGGCGCGCCTTTGGAAGAGCGATAATTCTTTTTGCAGGGGTACACGAGGAGGAATGGGATGAAATTGCGAAACTCGTTGGCAGTGGGAGAGTGAACATGATAATGTTAATTTTGGTATAAATGCTGCGAATCGATTAATTATAATTCTGTAGCAAGAGCGAGCGATAGGAAATTTGAATTCGTTTGATTGAAGATTGAAGGTAAAATTTCAAATGATTTATTCAGTTATTGAACTATTTATTGTTACCGAAGTCATCGTTCGAACTGATTTTCACGATACATTTTTAATTTACTCTGAAATTAGAAATTCAAATTTCTCCCACGCGCAAACACAATGTATAATGCAAACATTCGCTCGCCATAAAAAAATGCAACACATTTCGGGCTCTAAATCACAATCGCCAAAGGACACATTTCGTCGCCGCGCGCAACCTTGCTAATGAATCCCATTTACGGCCTACTTTGCGTATCAAAATAATAGGATCGCTAAATCACCGTCGCGGGGCGTAGGCGGAAATTTCACGCGTTTCTCTTTCGTTGAGCGCGCGGCTCGCTCGCTCGACGGAACGGGGTTAACCTCGTCGAGACGCATTATTACGACGCCGCGGTTACTTTTGACCGGTCTGCGCGTGTAATAACGTTTCGCGGACGTCGCGGCCCGGGATAAATCCGATTGCCGAACTAGTTGAGAGCGCTCGCTTTTACGTAATGTCATAACATTACGCCAGAGCGAGAGAGCGGAGAAATGACGAATCTGTTAACCTTCGACGGGTTATTTTTTCGTTTTTTTTTCGGGAAGACAACCGAGACGACTGGCAGGTTTGCGGGTATATGGGTTTATTATTCCGGACGAGACTAATCTCGCGCTTATTACGTGCATCGAGGAACTGGGACTTTTTTCGATAAATTTTTTTGTCGCCCGGGCCGTTCTAAAACTAGAATCGACGGGCAAAAACTACCCGACTGTTTCCCCCCTGAGTGATTAACATACGCATTCCGTTTGGTCGCGGTGTGCATGTTTTAAATGTTTTTTCGGCAGCGTGTTGTTTCCACCGGCCGAGAAAAATATTATTGTCTTTTGCCGATTAAGTCTCGTGTATATTCTCCCCACCTGCCGATATACGAAGAAACCGGTCAATCGTTCGAAATCATTCCCGGAACAGTATATACATCGAAAGCAAGAGCCGCTCTTATTATTTAATCGACATAAAAATAAATATTCCCATAAATCTCTCCCGAACGAATCGGCCGCCGGCGCATAAAAAAAAAGCGCGGTCAGCGGGCGTAAATCGAGCAGTTTCAGAAACGTATCGACGACTAAAGGCTCTCCCTTCAATAATAATCGGACAAAAAAGCAGGCGGGCAGGCAGCCGTATATATAAATCACGCGTAGTTGCGCGAACTCGAATTCCTGAGCCGAGTTTTTGCCGCGGCCGCGGTTCCGCGGGGGACAATATCCTCATATCCTTAAAGTGCACCGGTAGCTGCTGCCTGCCTGCCTTCTTGTCGCGCGCTGCCTTTTTTTTGCCGCTGCTGCTCCGGCGCGAAATTGGGAAACGGCCTCCGGCCGATTTCTCGATTATAAAAGCCGGGCGCGACGCGGACGCAGATTATATTCCGTGCGCAAATTACGCCCTCCGCGCGACGCGCGGCAAAAAACAGGAGCCGGTGCATGGTATGTGTGTATATACGTGGCGGCCGGCGGGAGATGTGTTTTTAGTTTTCGTTTTATTGCCGAACGGAATCGCTTTCCGCTCGGGGAAGCGAAAAAATATCGATGGACATTTTTTTTTTCAAGGCCCCGGCTTGAGGGATTCTTGACTAATTATACGGTTCGGCGTTAGAGTCGAGTGGAAAAATTGCATTACTTCTCCTAGATATAGGCTTCTGTAATTATTATGTACTTTTGATATCGGCGTCTAATAGGCGCAATTCACTGTTTTTATAGATGCATTTTTCTAATTAAAAATGATATTTTTATTTAACTCTGGATTTAAAATAAACCTACATGATTTATTTAAATATTCGCATAAATTTTAACGTCTACCGTACAGATATTTATTTATGAGAAATTTTATTAACGCTTAAAAACGTTTTCGATCGACTCGGCAGCGAGCATAAATTAAACACACTTAACTTTTCAAAGCCACGATAAATTACATCGGGCAAGAATTCCAAAACGTAATCCCCGCATACCTCCCCGAATCGAAGCCACCGCGGCAAAACTCCTCTCGGCGTATCGCTAAAAATTCAAGCCTAACGCGGCAACCAGCGGTAAACCCGCTGCATTTCATCACGAGCATCAAACTAAAATCCCTGTGGCAGCCGTTGCCCGTAAAGCGAGAAACGTTCCGCCTCGGCCGGCTTCAAGCTTTTTTTTTCCAAATATCATCTCCCTCGTTTAACAAAGCGTGCAGCAGCAGCAGCAGGAACGTTTCGCAAGCGCGGCTCTCCCCGCTTATCCGCCCGAAAAAATCTAACTCCTCCCGTATATACGTGTATATACAGGGTAGCCGGCCCGCGGAATCCGCCTCGGAGAGACAATATAAATACACGTACGGACAGGTATATCGCGTGCGCGCGCACGCGGAACGCCTCGAGCCCCGCGAGAGATAGTTTCAGCTGTCCCGCGCGAGCGGCCCGCCGATATTATGCAAGCCAGGCCTGCGCTCTCGGGCTCTGGTGCTCCAGTTTCGAGGAGCTCGGTATTCCGCAGCTCACTTTCACTCATTCACTCATTGCCTCGCCGCCGCCGCAGCCCGAGACTTTTAATACAAGTCTCTGTGTGTTTCTGTGTGTGTGCGGGGCGCGTCGACACTCTCTCTTTCTTTGCGGAGGCTTTTTCATTTGGGGTGCGGACTGTCGGTTATGATAGGCGCCGGGAGTTATTTGCGTTATCGTTACGGACTGTCGGAGGGAGATAAATCGTTTGCTTAACGGGAATGTCGGTCGGCTAGAGAGAAAAATCCTCGCAGTCGGTGGACGAATGCGACTTTGAACGAGGATGTGGAAAATTAAAAAATTCTGCTTTAACTTCAGAAGAAAAATTATTGCAATTTCTTGGGAAAACGAGCGAAATTTTCCAAGATTTTTTCGAGCTTTTTCGAACGGATTCCCAAGCATCGTTAAGGAAAAGGTTAATTGAGCAATTACACGTACAACATAAATGATTTAAACAATTTCGCAAAGGCGCGCTTGTAGCTGGGTTTTTCAAAATCTAAAACCTAAGCAGCTTACTCAAAAGAAACCCAATATCCCGCGTATACGCTCTCGGCCAAAAGGCCCTATTTCTCATGTATCAATTCCTTATTCGCTATTCTTTTTAGCCATGCCTATATATCCCACCACCACACCGACGCGGCGTGCGTCTCGCTCTTGCTCCCGTTCCTGCCGCATGATGACTTTCACTTCTCAGCGCGCAACTTCGCTGACTTCTTTTCTCTCTCTCTCTCTCTGTCTCTTTTCTCCGCGCTGCGCTCTCGGCTTCGAGGCGCGAGAAAACGTACACAACGCGCCTCGCCCCCCGAGAGATAGTTGTACGTAATGTTTTTTTTCGCGGTTGCGCGCCGTGCACGATGTGTCTCTCTCGCAGATTTTTGCCCGCTCGAGGAGAGACGTTTTATTGCCGAGTGTATCGACGAAATGTAGATTTCAATCTGGACGCCGGGAGAGGGCATATTTTTTGGCCGGCGGCGGCGAATCAATTTTCAAAATCGGAGGCGAATTGCGTTAACGAGAGGGAGTTGTGCGCGGGAAAAAGCACTTGACACGAGAGGCGAGCCGGTGCAACTTCCGCGTCGTTTCGCTCGGCGCGCGGACTGTATTTGCATGTCGAAAGAGAGAAATTTCGGATTGAATTAATTAGGTTTTATCGGTCTCTGGGTTGCTCGACTTAATTGAATTAAAAAAACAGGTGATTCCGTTGATATAGTTGGCTTTTGGAAAGCAGAGCGAATGCTTTCTTTTTCGCGTCGAAAATGGAGCTAACTTACGTGATACACGTAAAGTTAATATGTAGTAAAGTGAATTGGTTTTTACTCTTATTTATTATTATCAAAGTAAATAGTTTAGTTTTTACGGGCAGCTTTCTAATTTCGAACGAAATCGAAAGTCACCGTTTTAATAATCAAAATGGCCCTATTTTTAAAATTTATTTTGGTTTTGAAATAGAACCAGATCGATCTTTTCCCTGCAACCTGAATTATTTTCATCAAAGAATTCGAACTTGTTTAAAATAAAGTGAATATTTAATAATCAGCTTCTTATATCCACAAGAAAAGGCAAAAAATGTCTCGTATACATTCACTTTGAGTATATCCTGATAGAGACGTTGTATTTTAAGCTCGGCGATTATCGCCGACATCGCAAGTTCTTTGTTTGCTCAAAAAGTATATTCCACCGAAGTAAAAAATTAAACCGCAAACAAGTCGCGCATTTCAAGCAAAAAAGCTATACTTACCCGCAAAAAATACGTATCTTAAAGAGCCATTCTATAAACTTTGTTGCATATTAACAAAGATATTATTTAAATTACATTGAGAAATTTTTTTCTTTTTTGAAAAAAACAAAGTCTACGCTTTTCGTTAAATTCCACGAAGCCAAGACACAAGCCAAGGACTCCAAGGTGAACGTATAATAAATTTGAGTTTCACAAGACAATTTTTTCCCGCTTATCATAAAGATTTTACGCGCGAATTTTCCAGCTTCAAAGTGTCAGTAATTTCAGGAATTTTTTCGAAAACGCTCCGGCCGCGCCTCGCAAATTGAAATTTCTGCCAAATTAACCTATTCCCTTGCGAAATTACGATAATTGAATGTCGCGAAAGGCCGTGGCAAGCTTTTTTGCCCCCGCTCCTGTTTACCAAAGAGGGAAAAAAAAAATTCCAAGCTCCCTCCGTTCTCCCAGGAAAAGGCAAACTTTCGGCGTCTCGCAAAAAAAAAAGCGCGGCGAAACAATACCGCAACGAAAGCGAATAAAAGAGGCGGCCCAAGACGTTGCCGCAACAACGACGTGCGGGTAGGGAAAATAAATAGTCTCGTTCGCGCCTCCGCTCGTGCATCGGTGTAAATACGTATACACGTCAGTCGTGAGGGGATAATAGCCGCGGCGATCTGTAGCAATAACGAAATAATAAAATCTCGAAATTGTGCCGCTTGATTGAAAATCGGAATCGACTCGGCTAAATGGGCTCGTCAAGATAGAGGAGATATTTTTAAAGGCCCCTCCGAGCGGGGAGGCGCGCGATATATATTGAGCCGAGAGTTTATTTCCACCGAATGTATATATCTCCTTGGCTTGCAACGTTTTATATCGTCTGGATTTCGAGGGTAATAATAGAATTTCCGCCTCTCTCGGAGCGCTCTTATATCTTTGTCGATGTTTATTATTCCTTTTTCCGCGCCGCGCAACACCCGCTGCTTTAACTGCGCGGCAGTAAAAAACACTTTTTCATTCAGAAAAATCGCCGGGGATAAAATAAAGAGTATCGTAACGCTCCGCTTTTTTAAGGTCCGGGATGGATCGGAAATTCTGACGGAGTTTTACGGCTCTGCGGGCGGATTTCGCGGGGGGGAAAAAATTCGTGGACGCCTCGCCGCGGAGTCACGATTGATTTCGCGCGCCTTTCGACGCTGACTATATCGGCTTAATCAAATATTTGTAGAAATGCTGCGGTCTCGGCCTTGCGAAATTTCGACTACGTGTCATTATCGGGAACCTTCGAGAGTCCACTTTGTTTTTTTTTTTCTCGGACTAATAACAGGCGTTTCCCAATGTCACTGGGTATCGCAATTTCTTTGAGAAATTCCAGGTCGACGCTTTCCATGTCCACCGGCCGGTGTTTCAGCTGTCGAACGAACCGCGATTTTGATCGCCAACCGCGACGTTCGCGTCGAATTATTCGGATGAAACGCCAACCAGGAAATGTACACATTCCTCGAATAGCGGCCTTTTTATAAGCGTGTATACATGCAACCTCTCTTTTATCTGCATCTTCGTTTCCAACTAAATCACTCCCAAGGCGAAACTCGTTCGACTTCTGTCTGGCGGCTCGAGAGTTTTTCGCTCTTACGCAAAGCGTTTTCTCCTCCTCTAAATCGTTCCTTCTGACCGAAAGAAAAAAAAAACGAGAAACTGTAGCGGCGCGGAGCCGAAAAACCTCGACGCGCACACCGACGTGACTCAATCGGGGAGGGCGCGGAAAAAACCGGAGCTCGGGCTGTCAATCAAAGCCGGTTAAGAACAATCGGGAAGCCGCCGCCGATGCCTTTCTCCCGATCTACACTCCAGAAAAGATCGACAACCCCGACGGCCTTGACTCTCGCGTAATTCCCGATGGAAAGGTGTCTCAAGGCCGCGGGAGAGTCGCTCTCTCGCTCTCCCGCGCGACGACGCTTACTCTCTCGAAGATGCAAACGAGAGCGAGAAGAGCGCGGCGCCGGCAAGGCCGCGAACTTCCGCGAGAGAGAGAGAGCTTTTACGTCTTGAGGCCACGAGGGAGAGGTGTCAATGTCGAGAGAGCGTTGCCCGCTGAAATCCTCAAAGGCTCTCCGCGGTCACGTGTCATCCTTGCGCGCGAATCGCATCCGCCTGCACGCTGTGCACCTGTTGCCCCGCCGCGCTGGGAATATGTGAAAGTCCGAAAAGCGGCCGCCCGCAGGTATCCTTTGGAAGGACGGAGAGATTTTATGCGCTCGATTATCGCCGGGCGCGAGTCGCTGGAATTTTTCGGATTTATATTATATACGCGCTCGTTGCAAGTGGAACGAGGAAGCTCGGGTATATGGGAGCGAAGGCTAATTAACGTTCATTGATTTAAGACCGGTCTCGATGAAAACGTATTTATTTTGTAAATTATTGTGTAATTCGCTTGTAAAAGTAAGGCGTATATATGAAGGGATCGAAAGGTAATAAAAGCTTTATTCGAAACTTAAAAATAACTTTATTGTCTAGACGAGGAGCAATAACTTGTATCCACGTGCAAGTTCGGGTCTCGAAAGGATTTATGATGCGACTCGTTCGAAAGTAATCATGCGAGTAACGTGTCCATGTATGGTTATAAATTTTGCTGGGTTCAAACGTACGCGGTTAAAAAGTATAAATCTTTTTTCGAGATGATGAAATGTAAAAAAAAAATGAATGTTTAAATGGTACTGAAATCTACATCTAAGCACTTTTAAAATAAAATTTCAAGCTTCTTTGGACTAAGAGACTTGGAATTTAACCATCAATCAAGCTAAAATAAAGTTCTGCAGCATAATCTTGAAGCATTTTATTTTTAAAAATATCAAGAATGCCATAAATTATTTTAAATTACTGATTTCGTTAAAGAAAATTCTCAAAACGTCAAAAATCGCTCGAGGTTAACCTTCGAAAATCCCTTCACTGGACTTTCATGGTACACCTATAAACAGTAAAAGATCGTTATTTAGTTTTTTGCGATGAAAAATTATGTTCAGTCTGTGTCCATTTATCTTTACAGCTGTATTATAAAAATAATGAATATATTCTCTTGTGCAGGATATAATTCATGAGTATTCTGCTACTCAAAGCCTTCAAGTTTTGTTTTAACAATAACATTTACTGCTATTAGCTTTAAAAATTATTATTTTTATTAAAACCACTTGTCGTGGTAAAATTTGCTTCAATGAAATGTTAAATCAAGTTGTCGATTTAAAGCATTTACTTTCTAATTATATAACTAAATAAATTGAATTCCTCTCGTTCTTATTATAACTTCTTAAAATATAAAGTCTCAGTGTTTTAAATCAACTCTCTCTCCTGAGATCTAATTAGCTGCATTAAAAACATTAACTCTTTAAAGTCTAGCTTCAACTGATATCTCCGTTACATGGGAGCTTGGATACTTTTAACTCGTCGAGATTCGCAATTACATAAGTAAAATAATTTTATGCATACGATGAGACAATCCGAGATTATCCAGTGACAATTCTTAATTTACACCGTGTGACTCTCATTTACATAATTGCACAATTCTTCGAGAAATTACTTTAATACCTGCTCAGCAGCTGTACAAACGCATCTACTCCAAAAAAAAAATTTGACGCAAATATCAATTTTCTACCCAAACAATCCTCATCTTCTAGCGCCTAAAGTGCGTTTACCTCGCGTGCATGAATATTAATCCCCATCGACCTACTTCGTTCCCGAGCGAGCAAAACTTTTTACACTACGCCGTTTTCAGCTGCGCATCGGAGCATAAATCGGTCGTAGCTATATAAAAAAAAAAAAAAAAAAAATAGCCCGGAATCTCGTTTCCGCGCCGGCAGTTAAACGCGATTTCCTTGCTCTTCGCCCTTCCTCGCTTTTACGTAATAATATCGTATACCTGGAATTTCTTGGCTAATATCCCCGGCTACTAATAGATCAATTACCATTTTGCATAACTCGTCGATTGATCACTTTCGTTTTCCCATCTTACATCTTTCCTGATTGACTTTGATAATTCCAGCGTATACACTCGCGGCCGTTCGCTCCGCACGCAAGTCCGCCGCGTGCACGTTTGCACGCCCCGTATATACAGGAGGAACGCGGTGCGGATCGGTTCGAGAAAAAGTTCGGCTTTCTCGTGCGGCGAGAGCAAAAAGCGGGGGCCTTCCACGTACGCATAACCGTATTAAGATCCGATATTTGCATAGTAATGGGCGCTCTCGGAGTGTTTTATTGTTGACAAGTGGGATTAGTTTTAATTGCGGCCTCGGTAATGGGGTAGGAAGATTTTTAGCGGAGGAAATTGAAGGTTGGCCGCGGGGAAAATAGCGGGCCTCCGTATTGAAAAAGCTTTTGAAAGCTTATGTAAACAAAAGCAATTATATTCTAAGCGCAAAACTGCACTTGACGTATTGCAGTTCTAAATTTAAAGTTAAATTGTATGCAAAGTAAAATGTATAAGACTTAATTGCGGGCAGTGTTTTAAAAATAAACTAATACTGCACAGTAAAAAATATTAAAGATTATAAACAGTTTTGTATTCTAAAAAATGTTACGAATGCAATTGTAGCGTGGGTATAAAGAAAAGTTTTATTTTTATTATTTTGCAATGACAATTATGTACAATTGTTGGCAGATTCATTCTATCCAAACATTAGTGGAATAAAGTACCCACTAAAACGAATAATTCGACAATTAAACAACGACAATTTCTGATTATCTTGTAAACATGTTTTTCGGCAATAAACCATCTGCTACATTCGAAGAGAAATTGTGTGCTAATGATCAGCTTTTAGCGTTGCCTATGTGGAACATGCTCACGTACTCCCGTGGAAAGTGCAACATTGATTATGCTAATCTCGACATAATCGCGAGTCTAAAATTTAGTAAAAGTTTCTGTAAAATTTGAATAATCGTCTACTAAACATCCCCGACAAAACCTGTCGGCATATTCTCAGCACGATTGTAAATCTCTGGCACAATTACTAAAAACCACCAGTCATTAACCGGATAGCATCTCTTTTATTTGCCTTCGCGTGAGGCTCGTAATAAGGCCTCATGCGATCTCATAACCATTTTCCCTCCCGCGAATTAAGCGACTCCCGGCGGCGTGCAGACAATGAAAAACGAATCGGTCGATTTTGCGCCGACGTAATGAAACTCCTTAGCTCGATTTTTGTCCGGCCGAGCTTTCTAAACCTTTTTCATATCCTCCATTCGTTATATATATATATATATATATATATTACAATTATAGATCCTCCGAAAAAAATCGCCAGCTCGCTTCCCGCAGCGTCGAAACGTCGCTTCCTCTCGCCGGGAACCAGCCGAAAATTGAGAAGACGAGCCTTTCCCCGCGGCGTTTAAACGTAATCCGGGGCCAGACACGCGAGAGGATCCCCCTGACGCAACGCGGATTCCCCGTGCGATTTTTTTTTTTTCGCGCGCCGCTATTATCAAAGACCCCGCGAGAGAGCAATTGCGCAAGCGCGCACGCGCGCCGCTCTCGGTATGGGAAGCGAAAAGCTCGCGCTTTGTTCCTCGCAATACGCCGGGGGATTAACATTTCGCGCGAGCCGCTTCCGTGTTCTGTCGCATCAGATAAGTGGATTTCGCCTGCTCTCTTTTTTATTTATTTACGGGTGGAGGGGAAGCTCTCGGGCCGCGATCTTACTCAATTAAGCGATAATGTCTTAATAGCCTGCTTTAGAGAGGATTCGCGGCATAGTCTCGGGAGAGGGACTTCCGGTTTTTTGGGAAAAGTCCGTCTGATGCAACGTGGAGGAGCTAAGTGCCGGGTTTTAAGTTTATTCCGTTTTATGATATAATAAAGAGAAGAGCAAGTGACAAGAGTTTTTTTTTTTGCTCTCACGACGATTCGTAGTCCCATTTCGTAATGCAGCGAATTAGAAAAGAGAACGCCGAGCTTTGAATCGAGCGTATTAACGTATACCTTTGTGCAACGATATTCGTCCGATCGTAGATAGATCGACGAATGGAATACATCATAATTTATGAAACCTATAGTCTTTCATCGCACGATTCTCGTTACACTTTGTATGCGCTCCTCCGTAGTTTTATTACTCTACCGACGCTATACCGTTACGATAAAGATAATTGAATTATTAAACTTTCACGAATATTGAACCGCACGCGCGTTTTCGCATGTAAAAGCCCGAGTGTGCCAGTCGTGCGGTCGAGCCATTAGCATCTCTAATTGCATTATTCAATTAGCCTTTTCGTTACACCTACCCAATTAAAATGCATGAAATTCGCCGCGCGTACCTCCCCTTCCCGTCAGATAATAATCGGCACTTCGTTCGCTTCCACTTTCGAGCGGCGCTGCACAAAACCATTATATCCACCGCCGCGTCTCGTAAGACGCAAATTATTCAATAATCGGAAATCAATAACGCGAGAGCCTTTAATTGGCGGACTTCCAGAAAGCGACGGACGATACTCGGGAGGATTTCTCGCTTTATAAGGGCCCGACGTTCCCGAGAAGGGTCGACGTCAAATCGAGAGAGAGAGAGAGAGAGAGAGAGAGCTCATTAGTCGATCGGGATTTCGCGGCGCGCGGCATAATTGGAGCGAGGCACTAATCTTGGACCGAACGGCTACGCCCCGCGACGCCGACGGAGCGTATAAGGAGAGCTCGGCGCGGCGGTGAATTTTCAGGAGAATCGCGGCATTTGGCTGGGAAATTATTGCGGGGAAATGCGTTCGATCCGGCCGCGATCGTGCAATTTCTTTTTGCTTTGGGAGGAATTTTTTAACGATTCGCGGCTGCGGGTAATGGAGGGCTTGAACAATTTGCCGTGATGGATGGGACTGCTTGGAGCAGCTGAGGTATCTTTTCGGGTTAAATGCAAGTTTTGTTTGTAGAAAATTGACTTTCGATTATATATCCTTGTTGGGTTGTTGGTTAGCGGTTGTTGAGATAAGTAAAAAGAAACGGAGGTATATCAATCCACTAAAACGGTCTGCTTTGGCTTCTCACCTAATTATTGGTTCCGATACACGCGGAGAGATGAAAATCCGCAGCGGTAAGTTTTTGTTCGAATGCCTGCCATGCGGTTATTCACACCTTCGGAAAAACTTGATGGCTGAAAGTTTAGGTAATGACTGCGCTAAAATCTTATGATTGAGTTGCTCGATTGCCTTTTATGTTTGATTAGAAAAAAAACCTCGGCAGATACATTTCCTTGTATCTATTTAAAGGTGTTCGTAGTTTGAATGAAAATTAAACTGAAAAGTTGCACGAGCAAGTCTATATATTCGGTTACAAATAAGGCAGTTTCTATTGCTTCCAACTAATTTTCGTCTCGCAGAAAATACACTGATTTTTCTTTAATTTTAATTACTTTTGGTTATGCTCCACCCAATCAAGCTTATTACTGGAAAGATCTTTCGCTGGGTTTTATATTAAAAATGTCGGTTTCGTAAGAATTATTTAGAAAATTAATCGTTAATCTTTTCATCAGCTTTTCTCAATTAATTATACTTTCTTACAATTTTTTAATCGCTTATCTATTGTATAAACAACTAATACGGTTAATTTATTTACGGAAATTTCTTACAGTATTCGAACGTTTTTTTTAGTTATTGCGCAAAAAAGCATTACTTGAATATTTCATTTTAATCCTACAATTACAGTTGCACAATGCGCGCTCTCCTTTTCGCCATCAATTATAAAGTAAATAAACAAACACACAATTACAATTTAACTGCAATCGGTAAGCCCGCAGATTTTCCGCGTTTTAGTACATAATACCGGCAAACCCGATCGAGGAGAATCCAAAGAAAAGAAACTGGTTAATGGTTACGAGCCTTTTTCAGCCGTCTCGCATTTAGAATCTCGGCTCCCAGAATTATGTCATTTCGAATTTTTGTCTTCCTCCTTCTGTCGCCGGGCGTCAGATGCTTTGGCAGCCGCGTTATTACTTTAAAATCGGTCGCAAAAAATTTGGGGCGCATTAAGTAAGACATAATCGATGGCGAAATTCCTTTAATTGGATCAAGTTCTCCGGCGTCCGGCGATAAGTTCGATGTAAAATCGTTTGATTTACCGGCTCTCCTTTGGGTCGCGAGTTTGGTCGCGTTGCAAAAGGAAACAAAAGTTATACAAAAAGGCAAACACCCGTTACGTGACTGAAAGTGTATCAATCACGCCGGGCATAATGGATCGAGAAAATACATTCCGATACGGAGGATTATGTAAATAAAAGTTGGGTCATTAAGGTTGCGAGTGCAGAAGGAACTAATTTTAATTATTTAAATTTAAGACGGTTGTTAACGCGCCGTTGAGTTAAATGGACCGATGTGTATCGCCCGTAATTACCACGTAACAGTTCAACACTTGCATTTTTCTTGTCTCCTTACTAAAAGGTTTCTCTTATTAAAAATAATTATAAGCGCTTTATAAATATTATCCTTATTCTCCGGGTAAAAATTCAACACGAAGAATTCTTTACACGGAAACAAATAATAAACAAGTCAAAACTGCATTTCATAATTATCACCACTACACACACACACACCTACCCAAACAGGCTGCAATTCCGGCGGAAAATTAGACGCTAAATTAGAAGATCGACTCTCGCGCTCCACGACGCCGCGCGCACAATACGCGCTCTCCCCCCCGTGATTTTTAGCGATTGCCCTAATCGAGCAATCGAGCTCTCTTGGCACGGGCAATACACAATAATTACCCGCACACACGCGAGCCAATTGCGCGGCTATTACAATGCGCTCTCTCTCTCTCTCTCTCTCTCTCTCCGCGAGAAAGGCGTGGCGGCCGATGTCGAAAGCTCTCCCGGCTCTCCGACCTTCGCCGGGCGCAAAGGAGGAAAAAAATAATATCCAAGACTAAAGCGCACGGTAGACGCGTTGCGCGCATGCGCGCGCGCGGTTAAAGAGGCCGGCGGGTAATAAAAGGCCTTCGTCGGGGCTTTAAAACTCGCCGGGGTGTCCGGCAAAGTTATGGTGGCGAGCGGACAAAAGCGGCTGCGGCGCGCGAGGGTTAATGTAAGGAGCGCACCTGACAACGCGGCTCTCTCTCTCTCTCGGTGCGCGCGAGTCGAGCGTTAAAAGGCAAATGTATTTATGAAGCGTAAATCACCGCCGAGATTGAGGGTTAATGCATTCTGATTTTCGCTTCTAGAGCCTACTTTGAATTTTAATAAGGAACAACGTTTGCGTTTGTAATGGTATTAAGAGTAAAGGAAGGGGGTTTTGAATTATCGCCGATAGATCGTTTGCCTCTTTTGTTGGCTTGGATTTAATGGATTAACTGGCGGCAATATAAATATCTCGGTGCGCGGCCTGTTTCGAGAATTTACGGGTCTGCGATCGTGTGTTTCTCTAATTCTCATCGAATTCGTTTGCCGAACGGAACAATTGAAAATGGAACTCATTCATTTCGATTGAGAAAAAGTGTTCGCTAAAATAAGACGTGGATAAACTTTAGATTTCCAAAGCCGCATTATCATGCGGCATTGTCGATAGCTTTACGGGACGCGTCCTTCTTATTGCGAGATAATTAGTGATTGTTCTGCATTTGCTTACATTACACGTTTAACATTTTTCCCTTCTTTGTTTTGTCTGGATATACAGGTTGCTTTCCGTCTTAATTATTTTCAATAGATTCCATTCTGAAATGTGGATCGAAGCGTTCCTGCGACTTTGATTAGAATGGCGAATATTTAATTCAATATATAACGCTGTGAACGCTTCGTTAGAATTTCAAAATTTTTACTCTTCCTAATTAAGCGACGGTAAATACAGATTTTTCGCAAAGCAACGAGACAATATGTTATTATTACAAGGCAATTAATGCGAGGGAAATAAATCAATTTCCCCTTATCCCTCACATTATCTTCCGTTTTATTATCCATTATTATTCCCAGCTTTGCAGGGCAAGGCCGGCCTTTTTTACGGGGCGATAATTAAAAATTTTCCACTGTTTGATTTCGTTACACTTTTCACTCCCACCGCCGTCATTCGCGCGTTAAATCCTTTGGCAGAAATTAATTATCCGCGGTGTGCATTACGTTTCGAAAAGTTATTTCTGCATGTTATTTACGGCTTATAATTGATATTTAATTTATTGCCGAGCTACTCGATCGCGCTCGTGCTGGTTATACAATGCAGATACGTACTTATTTGCACTAAAAGTGCATTTTTTTGTTGCAGCTTAGTTATGACAAAGCTGCGTTTAAAAGCGCAACATCTATTCTCTCGGATCATAAATATATATAATAAAAGAGCAGTTCTGCCTTCTTCAACAATTTATAACAGTGCAACTGAGTTGGCTTCGTTGGGACGATGGTGTACGTAGGAAATTTATTGCGGCGGTAAAGTGACTGCTAAGGGATTATTTACCGGCGATTTTGAAAAACAATGCAAACTTCGAATAAAGACTGTAATTATCGCTCATTTTAAGTATCGAACTCGGATACCATTAAAAAGTATTTACTTATGTGTTACATTTTCTCGCAGATTTAATCTCCCCGAGAGTATCTTTCGAGCCCGTTTTGCATAATAATCCATAAACTTCATAAATCATTATTAAAACATTCCTCCAATCCCTTCGCACGTACACCTCAAAAGCACGCAAGACTATACGCAGCTTGCAATTACCCACCCAACTTCGCGAACCGAACTTCGGACGGAAAACCCGGCAAAATCTCCGTCGGCCAGCCGAGGAAGCTCGCCGAAAACTCGCCGCCCCGAGAGAGCGAGAGAAAAACGTATACGAATCATTGAGATAACGCTCGCGCGGAAAGAAAGCCCCCGCCCCCTCTAATTACTCGGCGAGCCGTAAACGTTTCTCGCGCGCGTCGTCGCCGAGTCCTTTCCCTCGCGCACTTGATGGATACGACACTCAATTTTCGCGCTCTCTCTCTATCTTTCTCTCTCGCCGCTCGCGCCTGCCTCGAATCTCTCTCGGTATCGGCGGCAAGGTCGACCGAAAATCCGGTTACTCGAGACTCGCGCTCGCCGAGAGAGAGAGAGAGTTGCGCAACGGCGGCAGGCCGCCGCTCGATTGCATTCTATGCCCGCGTGTTTTTCTTGCATCCGAGAGAGCGCTATGTAAATTTTTATCGGCCGCGGAATCGCGCCGTCCTTCTCTCCCCTCGTTTTTTTCTATAGACACTTTTTTCTATCGCCAGGCTTCGCTCCTTCTCTCTCTTTCTCTCTCTCTCGCTCTCGGGGCGAGAACAGTTTGTTACTGTCAAAAGCGCGGCGCGCGCTGCTCGCGGTTGCGAAAGCTCGCGGCGAATGACAGGTGTAGACGCGCGCGGCGACGCTTTTGGATTTGTCGCGCGAGCTCGCCTTTTTTCAGCGGGGCCGTGACGCGCGCGAGTCCGGATCGAGGCGAATTTATAAGCTGGCGGTACTTAAGAAAGCGCCCCGGTAGAGATTTGCGGGGAGGATAAGGCTTGGGTGTTTTATGAATTTGAAAATAAACTTACGATTACTACTTTTTGCAAATCTTAAACAATTAATTGTAGGGTTTTATTTTGAGTAATTATCATAAGTAACGTTTTGTATAGCTGTAGTATATAGCTTTGAATTAACCCAAAGTGTGCAGTATGAATTTCCTTTCATAAAAGTAAAAGTATTTTATAATTGACCTGTAATTATACTTACTTTAAGAATTACGTATTGATTTTTTGCACTTGATATTTCATTCGATTCAAAGAAAAGAAACACCATTCTAAAAACCCATAAAAAAAAAAATTAATTAACCCAAGCAGTTTATTAAAACTCACTTATTTAACAACGAACCTTTTAGGGACAATTGATCGATCCTTTTTTTTTCTCTCCACATTTACTTTCCCTAAAACTTTCTCCCAAAGTACCAAGCGCAGGTATAATATAAGGGCTTAAACGGAAGATAATCAATCCTCTTTTTTCACATAATAGCCGCACACTCGAAACTCGCGGTCACAACAAAGCCTCCGGAGCGCTTTAATCGTCGCGCTAATAACCGGCCAATATAGAAAGTCGCCACGGGTTTTCGGCTCTTCGCACCGACGCCGAGAGCGACAAAAGGGAAAGAAAAAGAGAGCCTAATCAATCCGATCTGTTAATAAGCAGTTACCGCAACGCGCGGTAAAGGCCTTCTCCAAAACTCTCACAAAGGCCACTGTCACTTTTGAGGCTCGACAACGACAAAATAAAAAAAAGGCCCGGCGGAGAATCACGCCGAGCGTCAAAGTCGCATTACGCGTTATTATAAAGCCTCGTTGCGCAATCCGCTCGGTGCGACACGAAAATAACCCGCCGCGGAAGAGGGAGATTAGCGCGTTGCGCGCCGCTTAACTAATGGAATCGAGGCATATACATCGAGAGAGAGAAATCGAGCGGTGCCTGCGCGCTTTTTTCTCTCTCTCTCTCTCTCTCTCTCTCTCTCTCCGCCCGTCACGGCTAAGAACTCGGCGCTATTAATATGCCGCGAGGAGAGTTATGCATCGAGGCGGCCCGCAGGAAGGAAAGGAGCGAAATCGCCCCGAGCCGCGGAGGATACTCCACGTGCCGATAATCGTTCGGACGGCTCGTCCTGCCTGCGGCCCGAAACCGTTAAGCTGTTTTACAAGCGATTTTCGAAAATTTCGAAAATCCCTATGCCGTCCAAATTGGCCGGCGCTCGAAATTCGGGGGGAGAGCCGGAGTGAGGCAACGTCGACGTGTACATAAAATCGAATCCGACGTCGGCCATTAGTCGCGCGGGCAATTAATTCGCGCGAGCGCTTAATTATACCGGGCCGCGACAAACGAAATGGACATGTAGGGCATAACAGTCGGGTGGAGCGTTTTTTTTTTGGAGCGGGAATTCCCCCGAGAAGCGGCGAGCAAGTCGGCCGACAATAAACTCTGCACGCCGCCCGATTGCAGCGAGATTCAGAGGGGGGAGGAGCTGCTTGTAAATTGGGTGCCGCAAGGATTGTCAGACATTAATGTGGAGGGAGAATGTTTTATTAGACGGGAGGGATGATTTAATACAAAGTTCGCGATTTACTTTTATCGGTAGAAAGAAAGTATAAGAGTCGAAGCGAAAAGGAAAGTGTTATAGAAAATGCGGTTTAATAAAGTACGCGATGGTTTATTGCGAGATATATTTTATTCAACGGGGAACAAATAAAGTTTTTATCGCTCAAAAGAGATTTTATTCGCTTCGAAAATGCGTTGAGCGATAATTACATAAACATTCCTTACAATTAATTTAACGCGCCGCTTTTATGATTTCTCGACTGACTTACATTTACGAACGTATCGAATCACTTATAAGCGATCTAAAAAAAATCCCTTTGCATATACATAACGCCCGTATCAAAATCAAACGCAACTTGTACACCCGATATACCCCACATTTCTGGCTCCCGCGATAGGCCGAAAATTAATTGTACCCAGAAATCAAGATACAGCCGCGCTCACCGGTCGTCGGACACGCGTTTCCAGCGCGTTCCGAAGCGCGTCTGGAATTTTTGCCCCGCGTCGATCGTCGACGCGGAAATCTGGAGCGATCTCGAAAAGTATTATATACATACCTGTACGTCGAACGCGATACATAACTCGAAAAGACGCAAATTGATAGCCTCTCTCGGCGGTAATCGACGATTCGAATCGGCATTATGTCCGATCGGAGGGGAATTTTTACTCTCGCGGCCGTTTTCTTGGAAGGCCATATAATTCGAGAACTGCGGCTCGCGTGTAATGGGGGCTTTCAGTAAGGAAGTGCGGGGCTTTCGCAGTTTTTCGAAGCTCTCCGATTGGCTGTTAGGGAAAAAGTGTATATGGATACGGCCGCCGTGCGAATGGAATTTATATTGGACTTCGAAACTTCTTTTCGAAGCTTTTCAAAACTGTAATCTCCATTTCGAGGTTTTCGAGGAACTACTGGAATCGGCGCACATTAAAGCGCGGAACGAGGTATTAAAATTCAATGATCCGCGTAACGCGGGAGAATGGCCTGGATGGTTTTGCAAATTACTTATTAGGGGAGTTACCTCATTTGCATAATGCCTCCGCGAAATCGTATTATCTAACCCCCGAGAAAATCAACAGTTCAAAATTGCATAATTATTTGTTTATACCATTCCCTCAACCTCCGAATCCCCAAAGTGAAAACGCATCCAATGAAGCATCGATATACAACAGATGGCAATCTCCCGGCAAGACTAACGAGCGCCTCGTGTTCCATTGTTTCAGGATGCCAGAGGATAACGCCGAGGAGTCCAAGGGCGAGTCGCAACGCGGCCGGCCTCGACTTCGAGTGCCCGGAGGAATTCGGTTATTACCCGCACCCGCGCGACTGCACGCAGTACTACGTCTGCGTCTTCGGCGGGGCTCTGCTCGAGTCCTGCACCGGAGGCCTCATGTACAGGTCAGTATTGCACCGATAAATTTCAGGCTTAATGGACGGCGGCGATCGATGGCCGGTGACGGCTGAGATATCGAGGGCGGGGGAAGAAAGGGAGATAAATTTCGGGCTTGAGCAAGCGGCGCGTGTTCGGTAATTTTGAGGAATGCGCTGTGATGTGGATTTGAGCAAGTGTGTTGGGGAGTGGGGGTTTTGTTTGGAGTTTTATGGGAATGATAAATTTATTCGTGAGTTATCGAATGATTATGCGAAATTCGATAATGCGCAAGATACGTAATAAGCTTGGAATTACGAAACGGCGATTTGTGTGAGATATACATTTTTTTTTCGTGTGTTTGTTTATTCAAATTATTCAAATGATGATGATTCAAATTGATTACTTTTCAAAAATGTTTGAATACATTTTATATTAATTTTTGTTTATATACGTCAATTCACAAATTCAAATAAAATATTTCAATTACAAAAATTATAAATTTATCATAATATAACCGTCATTAAAACAATGAGATTAAAAGATGATTTATTAATTCTTCAAAACATATATTTATATATGTTTGAAAGTATATATTTTATATAAAAGTTCGATTAAAAGATTCAAAGAATGCTGTACAATACACGTAACGTTCTTTATAAAGACTGCAATAAAAGAACCATAATAAATGTCAGGAATTGCGTACCAAAATATTTCACAATGTGAACAGTTTTTCCGACAGTTGTTTTTTTTTTTTTTTTTTAAGAAAAAGTACACCTCAACTTGTGAACATAAATACTTACACGATATCCATCGCCTCGTATACATTTAGTAATACATATAACCGATGAAAGTAACTCTCGATCTCGGCGACCAAAGAAGAAATACCCCCTTGACATTATTTATTTGCTTTTCTTTTTCTTCGGATTAAGGAGAACGACTAATTCTTAAGCGTCTTTTTCGATGTTTACGTATTCGATACGTAATGTAGTTGCGTTCAATGTTCAATGGCTCTGTGGCCATTTGCCCATATAATTAGGGAAATGCATACAATCCAACCCAGAAATCGGTCTCGTGATATATTTAAGAGTACCCGTCGGGTCAAATACAAGAAATGACATTACGAGTGAAAGGAAATGAAAAATAAAAAAATCTTCAAGCAGTCCTTTTTGCATATTCATGTTTCACTCATTTATCTTCTCTCGCAAGTCTGTTGCGTTATCAATAGATATCTATAAGTCATTGTTTGCAAATTTTATAAAGCATAAAAGCTAATCGTAATTTTCCACTTACGAAACGGAAATAAAAATCCACGGCAATTAGACGCATTAACCGCTCGGTCCGAAGATCCATTCCCAATACCCGAACCGAATCTCCAGATTCAATTCCCAGCCACCATAAAAGCCCGTAACGGAAACGAGGGGCAAAAAACTCGCATCAAATTAAAATCCCTATCAAAATTTTTACTCCACTTGGAATCGCCTCGCGCGGCAGGAGCACACCGACGGAAAACCTATCCTTAATTACCTCCGAATTTAACGACCGGCCCATTACGCCGAACTCCGCGAAATTTCCTCTCTCCCCCTCCGTCTCTCTTCAATTACCCACGAAGCGCGACCGCGGCGCGAGATGCACGCGGGCAATGTACGGGACGGGATAGGAATAAAAACCGGGCGCACAACTATTTATGAGTCATTCTATGATAATGAGAATGTAACGAATCGGGCGCGGAGTGAAATTGAGCGCGCCGCGCGCGCGGAAGTGCACGCGAATAAAAGCGAATCGAAAGTGCGGGCGGGATTATACGTGCGCCGCCGCCAGAAATAGACTTTTAGAATAGGGACTCGTCGACCGAGCCGCCGTCGCCGCCGCCGCCGCCGCTGCCGGTTCCCAAGGATCATTGTTGCATTATGAGATTCGTGAGATCGCGAGCATAAGCACGCACAGACTGTCTCTCGGCGGCCAGGAATGTAAAGGACAGCCGGCTGGAAATGAGAATCGTAATTGCTGGAACAATGATCAAGGATGCGTTTTTTTTTCTTTTTTTTTTTCTTAAATTGACCTTTCTTTTAGAATAAATTTCGCGGGCGAGTTTGTAATTGCGCTTTATGGGAGTTTGATTTTTGTCCGGTTTATTAATGGTGCCGAGCTTTTATGCGACTTTTAACTGCAGTTTATATCAATTTAAAATAATAATTTTTAATTTATTACTCCGCGCTGAAATTACAAATCGGTAATTTGCTTTTATTACTTAAGTATAAATAATGATTCATTAATTTTAAGTGAAACTTTAAGTGTTGTTATTAGGCTATATGATGTCATGTTTACTATTAAATCTTTTTAAAAATTCGCTCTGTACACGTTGAATCTTACTACATTAATACGTCACTAGTAGGGTAAAAATAGCTTACATTATTTTAGATAACACCGCTCATTTTTCAATTTATTCCATAATTAGCAGCTCGGCAATAAAACCTAACCTTCCACTACTCCCATTAATTTCCTGAAATCCAAACCCCCCGAGAAACCAGCCGCATTTCTCCGCTCTCTCGCTCGCTATTCCAAAAAACCCGGCTCTCTATCTCGCTCCCGGCATCTATCTCGCAGCTTTCGCGACAGCCTTCGAAAAATCGACTCGACCACGCCTCGGTCACCCGAAGCCAAAGCAGCACAGCAGCAGCAATGCAGGCCATAAACCTCGCGGGCGATCCGTTGCGATAAGTCGACGGCGGCGGCTCGGACGCACTGCAGCTCTCGCGCCCGATCCAATTAAGGATAAGTGCGCACATGAGCGCCCGCGCAATGCGCGCGCGGCTCGGCCGCTCGCGCTTCCAAATACGCGCGGCTGATTTATTTCGCGCCGTTTGCCCGCGCCCGAGACTTCCGAGAGCGGGACGGAGCGAGGAAGCGGCGGCCCCCGCGGGGAGAGAGAGGAGGAAGGACGATGGGCCGCTGCTGCTGCTGGGGAACGGGTGAAATGTGACGCGAGGCGATTTCGCGGTTTCAGATGGTCGACGAGTCGGGCAGTTTTTGGGCTGGGCGAAGCTGGATAATTCTTGCGCTGCGTGGGAAGAAATCGCTTTTGGGAATCGTTTTTTTGCTGTGTAAGGAGGCAGCTTTATTTTTACCTTTAATTGTGCAAATTTTATTTACGAATTTCACGAATTTTCTTGGCAGACGTTGACAAATTAGTCTGAGCACGTTATTTTTATAAGGCGTTACCAAACGTATCATTGAATTTGCGTGTCAAAACAATTCGTAAGCCACTTTGTGCACGCCTTATTCTTATATACAACGTATTTTTTAGCTCAATTTATTCAGCAGTTGATTTAACAATTGTCAAAAGGGCAATTATTAATAATCCCGTATTCAGGATACCGACAAGTGTGTCATGCCCAGAAGCAATATAATTAATTTCCTCTTTTACGGCCGATACATTATGATGGTTATTCCGAAAAGGACCGCGAATGGAGCCACAAAAATTTATGCTTCGCGTGTTACGATGCAAAGCCGCCGCTTCTGCGGCGTACATAATGTTTATTCCTCGGTAAATTATGCCACGAACGATATAAGTTTGTGTGCCTTGTCATAAGTACTTAGCGATCGGTAATATATCTTAATCGATCGGGGTTTTCGTATAAATTATTTTTTTATTTTTTTTATTTTTAATTCCGATTCATTTTGTCCGGTAAAATTGAAGGCTCAATTTCAAGTAAACTATCGCGTGACTTAACTTCTTTTCGAAGTAAAACGGGTATATAAAATAATGCTCGAGTAATAAATGAGGAGCTAATGATTTTTATGACACAATTTACTCTTTATAAAATACGTAAATACGTCAAAAAAGTAACAGTTTTGGGTCGATACATTTCCCCCTAAAAAACTGCCTTGGATTTATCGCGATTTCGCTGCCGCAACATCTCGACCAGAAAATCATTAACTCGAACGTCAAATTAAAATCTACACCGAAGCATCTCCGTAAATATCCGCTTTCATTAAAAAGGCATCGCGCTCACGTTCCAACCACCCATAAATACATCACTCCCACCGTCCGTAAAACTTCCCTTCCCAAATAAAAAAAAAAAAATAGGCCCCGCTTCACTTTCACCGTCGAAAATCGAGCCGCGTATCCGGGCGAGGAATCGCTAAATCAGCGAATTCTGCCCGAGTAATTGCGCGTTACCGCCGCGCTCCTTGCGATACATTCGGACGCGGACGCAAGAGAATTGCCCCTTTCTGCGCGTGCGCGCGCCTATACACAGCCGATTAGCGGCTTCGCGCTTTGCCGGCGCGCTCTTGCGAATATTGAACTTCGACTGCGCGGCGTGTATGTGTATATACGTGCCGTCGGAGTTGCGCAACGGACGCGCGGCGGAGAGCGGAGTTTTAATTCGGCCGAGCGAACTGCGGCAAGGATTCGAAATTTTTCTCTCTGCGCCCCGACGATTTCGCAGAATTTATCGCAATAAACTGTTTAATGAAGTTTTTACGCGAGGCTCTCTCTCCCTCTCTCGATGAAGAGCGGATTTAGAGGTCGACGACACCGCCGCGGCTTCGGTTTTTCGTCGACTATTTGCGAACGTCCGCGTAATAGGAGGCGAAAAAATCACGGGATACTTGAACGTAATTAATGCAAATTACCATACGTGATACGAAGTGTATAATTGCGGTTAATTTTTATCCCCTGCCGGGATTGATTCCGGGTAGGTTTATATACCAGCTTATGCAATTTTAATAATGAACGTTATTACCGACGATAACTGCCTCGAAGCTCGAATTTCTTTGTTATTGTACGCTTTCTTGTACGACAAAGCATTGGGAAAACAGAAGCCGAGCTCGCCGCGGAAAAAAAGAACGTTCAGGCTCCGTGATGCGTGTTTATGCATATTTCTAAACGCGAGAGAAAGAAAACGCCAGACGTTACACGTATTGTATGCATTTCAGATTACTTATACCATACCGTTACGTCAAGCCAGGCTCTTGTCCATTAAACCGAACACACCCACTGTCTTTGTTTATTAATTGAACAGCCTCCCACGAGAATAAACATACAGAGCTGCTTATAGTCAAGAGAGCTTACTTATTCAAACTTCAGCGGCATTTTTCCAGAAAAGAGCAAATCAAACAGCGGCAATTAGCGCCAACTCGGGTTTGCATTCGCAAAACGAAAATTCCGCCGTGCATTAATGCATTCGACCTCGAATCGATGTATACCCGGCAATTGCCCACTTTTCCGTAGATTATAAAAATTCCGCGCGGTGCATCCACTTGATCCAAATATCCGCAAGCCGAGTCTAACGAACCGTTACTTTGATCTGCTTCCAGCCACGAGCTGCAGACGTGCGACTGGCCCCGAAACGTCGGCTGCCCGGACAACAACGCCGCCGCCAAGGACATCGACGAGGATCCGCTGCTTGAGAGGTGAGTTTTAGCATAAAAGTCGGCGGAAAAGGGGGCTGAAAAATCGCTCTCTCTCTCGCGCGCTCGTTCGCCGCGGCGATTAATCTCTCTCTCCGGGGGGAAAGGTAAATAAATATATAAAATGGATTTTAATGACTTGATCTGCGCGCCGCGGAGGCTGAGAACATAATATAACGGCGAGCTGCTTTGGAGCACTCGTGCGTATATATGTGGGTGTGCGAGCCGGAGGTATTTTTATTGTCTTTTGTGATTGCGAAAAATGGGAGATAAGAATTTTTTAGTTCAACGCTGACTCGCGAGAATATAGGCGATAAATATTTATCGACGCCGGAGCGGATTAATATATTTTTCAGTCGCCGATATTGGCTGTGCCGAAGTCGCTTTATTAGTTAACAACAATTATCTGGACAATTATAAGAATTTTAGTCGGTTTTTTCGAGCAATGATCGAACGGGTTAATTTATGTTTATCGATCGGCAAATATAAGCTAACGGTTTATTGACTTATTTTACTAAAGCGCTCGACGTTTGAAAATTTATGGTCTCGATACAGGATATCGTATGCAAAACAGCTCTATTTGAATACTTAAAAAATTTAATGCTTTAGTTTTATTGGCGTAAAGCTTACTTTTGTTGCCTGCAATTAATCTAGCTAAATATTTACGGTCTGCCCACGAAATGAGAATCGTCAAAAAAAAAAACTGTGCATCATCGAGACCATTTACCTCTCAAGTTAACATTTCTATAAATCATGCAAAATCGTACGTCGTTTATTTTTTCACTTTGCATATACATTATGTTAATGCTCGAATCGCGCATTCGAAACCATAAAAATCCCCGGCAACGAGCAATAATTTCAACACCCTTCGAAAATTTACCGAAACATATATAACATGACGCAACGAATCGAACAACGTCGATAAACAAACCGTACAACTAATTCCACCGCGAACAATTTACATAATAACATCGCCAGAAGCTGGCCTCCTCCGCGGCAGCTAAATCTCCGATCGATTATTACCTAAACGCCGACGTTAAAACCCGCGCGTTCGAATCCGACTCATCCTTTATATCATGACTCAGCTGATGGGGATCGGCTTCCTCCTCCGAACTTTCCCGCCGGGGTGGATATTTCGGCGCCGTTTTCGCGCATCGCATATAACGCGATACGCGCGTCAGCAGGAGCGATTAATCACTCGGCCCGGTGAGCTATAACCAGCCCGCGGACGACTGCACCTCTCCGCGTGAAATCGGAATTGCGTAAGGTTAATTAATTATGGCGGGAGTGTATATAAGAATGCGCTTTTTTTGGGTTCGTTTTCGTTGCCCGTCTGTATTTAACGACGATGATCAATCGCCGACATATCGAACGGTTTTTAGTTTATGGAAATATCTTTGCGCGAATTGGATAAGAAGATGCGTAAGAGATTGTCGTTGTGTAATTTTGTGTGATTGATATTAATAAATTTCGGTTCCCACCGGCGGCACGCTGAGATTTGCTGGAAAGCAATGCAGCCTGCTGTATAAGTCAATTTTATTGGATAATACAAAATACGTAATTAGAAAATTTTTTAAATTCTGTTTTGAGATAGCATTATATTGGTAGAATGTATTTCCAAACGATTAAGGTTTCTTTTATTTTGCCAAAAGTTACGAAATGTCGGACGTGTTAATGGATTTTAAAACGCATACGATGATTATACAAAGTTTATAGAAAATTAACGGGAGATTATAATCCGAAAACATTATTTTACTGCCAGAAATTGATGAATTCCGTGCGCGCGAAACGGATTTACAGAACTTTCGGCTGATTGTTCTTACATAAAAGCTACCTTTATTTTCATTAAACGCCGTCTATTAAAAGCAATCAGCTGCGCGCGTAGAAATTTTCAGAAAATTTCCCTGGAAAATTGAAAGTGAAAAATAATAGCGCGAGAGCTGCACTTAATATATGTGACCTATCAAATCAAGCGCTAAAGCGTTTCATTAAAATTTCATTTTCACCGATTACGTCTGGAGGATACATCTTGAAAGGATCCGTATAATAGTAATAAAAAAATTTATTAACCGCGTTAATTGCAATCTTTCTTCGTCGAGCAGAACAAAAGAAAATCAAGTCGGCGTCTAGTTTCATTAATGAAAACGTTTATTAATTAAATCTCTGTTCATTTAAATGGCTTACTCTAATTACAAAGCACAAATAGAACTTGTATATAAAAACTTTTAATCCACGTACGAATATCGCGTGGCTAATTCATTTAATAAAAGCAATCTCACACGTAAAATTTTCTTATCGATTGTACCAGTAATTTAAAGAGAAACAACTCTTCGATAAAATTCTTTTGTTGCCTTGCACAATGTCGTTCATTCAAAAAAACAAGCTAACGTACGAAATCTAAAAATTATCCATCAAAAAAAATTTCTCTAATTTACTTCCTCGGCAGAAGAATAATTATAAAATTGAATAAAATTACGCCGATCGGTGAATTAGCCAATTATCCCGAAACGATTTGGTCCTCGAGCAGCTTATTCAGTTTTTCCACACCAAAGCGCCTCTTCAATCGAAAAAGAGAGTCCCATTGTGCAAGTTTTCTCCCGAGGTTAAGCAAGCGCACACACACAAGCCGAGGCGTACGCGCTCATTAACGTGTATTGTGCGCGAGAGAGCTAATCGTCAAGCGCCGCACACCAAGACCACTACCTGTCTTTCGCGAAAGAAAGAGCGACCGAGGAGCGGGAAAGGAAGGACGTGCCGCCGCCGCCGCTTTTCTTGCCTCGTCTAACTGCCACACATTTAACGCTTGCGAGAGAGAGCCTTCCGTTAGACGGGCAGTAGGTCAAGTTTTTGGGAACCTTGAGTGGATTAGTCGTTCCGGAAGTGAACTTGTTCTTTGTACCGTTGCGAAAATCGCGTTTTGTAAAAGTTTTGGGGTAATTTCACTTTTTCAGCCGGAATGCCATGTTTAAATAGGATTGCGAATTGTTAAATCACCGGTACTTGGCTGAAATTTATGTAACATTCGAGCTGTAAATTCAAAATTACGTTAATGTCTCGCAGAGCATTTCCTTTATTGCGTAAAAGTGAGCTCAAGTAGATGTAGTACGAAATTTACATTAAAATTTCAGCCTAACCTTATAATACATTTTTTTAAATTCTTTCCTTCTCTTAAAGAAATTTGTAAACGCTTGCGGTTTAAGAACAACTCGTGCAAGTCGTTATTAGAAGAGTCAGTTAGCTACAATCTGCACCGTTGAGCAGACGTTGCGGCAAACGTAATTGTAGTTCTTTCACCCCCGAATCTTCGCGTTTCCAAGAAACGCTGAATTTTACGCAGAGTCCGTCGCTTCAAAGAGACTTTAGCTCCAACCGACTATATAGAAAACTAGAAAAATTAATCGAAAGACTACATTGCACACCGCATGCGAAACTTCCTCCGCGTGGAGGAGCTTTTCGAAAACGCGCGCCTCCAAACGGTTTGTAAATTCAAAACGGCACGTACCGACTTTCCCCATTCACCGGTCTACCGCCGTTACCACAGACAATTCCATATCTCGCATGAAATTCCCCCCCTGAAAATCATCAACGATAAGGAAATCCTCTTCTCTCTCTCTCTCTCTCTCTCTCTCTCTCTCTCTCGGATGTCGAAACCCTCCGCGAGCAGCGGCGAGTTGCGTCGCTCGACGCGGCTACCGGAAACGGCAAAACGAGAGAGAGATACTTTCGCGGCGCGAAATCGACTCGCGCGCGCGCGGCTCTGCGCCTCTTGCGAAGAAAATAATAAAAGAACAATTGTAACCGCAAGGTCTCATCATCAAAGCGCCTTGAGCAACGGCCGCCGCCGCCGCCGCCGCCGACGCCGAATTCGGAAAACGTTTTTCATCCCGCGGCGCGGCGCCCCGCGCGACTCCCGCGAAGCGTTAAGAGCCGCGGCAAGCGCGAGAGAGAACTCGCGAAATTTCGGGCTTTCGACACTCTCGCTAAAGAACGCTCCCAATTGCCTAAGTAAGCGTTTCTGCAATTTTGAATTTGTCGCAGAGCTGGTTTCGAATGAAAAATGCGGTTTACGGTCGTTGGTTTTGGACGGCGGCGTTTCGCTTTGCGCGACGGAACTCTTATTAATCGTTTTATCAATACTTCCCTATTTGGTTAATAAAGACAAACTATTTTAGTAAACTTTGGGAGTAAACACAAGGGCAGCTCATTTTCTAGTAACCTTGCTCAACTGGCCGGTAATCAAATTAAGATTAACGACCGAAAGGTGTCTGCAGCAGCTCGCTAAAAAGCGCTAAATCCAGTTTAACAGTCGCAGGAATCTAAAGCACTCAACCTTTCTATACGGTCGCGATTGTTACTCCACGGTTATACGATCCCGCGTTATTGAATAATTTCGCACACACACACACACACTCTCGAGCCGAAACGCAGAGACCGTAGCGCGAACAGCTCGGACTCGCGATCTCGCATTGAAAAAAAAAAAAAGAACGGCAGTCGGCTGGAATGAAAAGCGCGAGTCGCCCGACAATCGCCGCGGAACGCCGCGCGCGACTTCGGCGGGGCCGCGAGGAATTTTCGATAATTTTCGAAGAATGCGTCTGCCTTTTTGCCGCCGCCGTGTCGGAGCTCCGGCGCGCTCCCATTATGCAAGCGAGTAATAACGGACAATTTATTAATGGGTTCTCGCGAATATTTATGAAAGTAACAAACTTTTGTCCGAATTATGGAGCCGCGGCGAAAAAGTGTCTTTTAAACTAGTCATTAACGGCGAACTTTATGGGCCAAGGCGAAAACAGCTCCGGACACTTCTCTCTCTGCTCTCGATCATTCTCGCGTTTTCCCTGTACACAGAGACTCGCTAATCGATATGCGCGAATTGTAAAAATGCGGCCTTATTAGCCCCCGCGAGCGGAGTCGTTTACGAAGGCACTTGCGGGTCGGTAAAAGGTGTTTGCCGATTTTTAAAAGTTCCTTCGAGAGAATTATATCCCGAGTTCAACGTACAAGATCCAGTACGCGCTGTTTTATTTGCATTTTCGTTTTATCGTCCGCTCGCAGGAAGCTGTAAGCCGCGCGGATTTGCATGAAAGTTTGATTTGATTTGATTCAGAGACGATATAAAAGCAGTCCGTAAAGGCAGAAAATTGTTCCCGGCATCCCCGCACGTCCTTTCCCTTTTCTGGTGCTGATTATCTCGCGACTCTCATTACCCGCCTCCTCTGCGGTCTGCTGAAAATGAAGAAACTCTTCCGGCTGGCTCTCTCGTGCCTTCTCATACGCTCCTAAGGTCGTTCTTAATCATTTCTCGCGTGCGTGATTCTCCTCGAAAATGACGAAACGATCCCGACACCTGCGAGGGGAGCGGTTGCGCAAATACCCCCCCAAATTACACGATTATTAATCCGCGGATTAATAGCCGGCCCAAAGGATACAGACTCGGTAAATTATAATTGTAAAATTTTCGTAAAACCATAACGATCGGCTCTCGAGGAATTTAGAGCCCGGTGTATATACGCGCGATAACAAGTTAGCGTCGATTAACGCGCTTTTAATTGCGGCTCGAGCCTCCGGCGAACGGAGCGATTATTTATTTACATAATCCGATATGTACACGTCGATATATCTTCGGCGCATAACGCTCGACGTAACGACTCAATCGCGTCCCGTCTTTTTGTTCGCCGGTTCATTGGCTTCGACAGACGTTCCGTTTCTTACGGCCGATTTTCCAGCGAGTAATGACGATCCTTAAAGATCGTAAACAATTAACTAATATAGCCAACGGGAAAAATGGCGTCTGGCGCACGAGATATACGCAGGCCTAATTTGCGTTTAACCGCGAATTCTAACCTTAATAAATAATTCGCCGGAAAACTGGCACGACAGATATAAACGGCGGGCTCTCTCTCTCTCTTTCTCGGGGAGTGCGAAGTTTACGTAAAACCGGCCCGTAAGATACTCCGTAAAAGCGGCGGCCCCCGCCGCCGCCGTTTTCGTTTTTCTTTTGCGCGCTTATTTTTTTCGCTCTCGCGCTTTCTCCTGTGCCGGAACAGCATACACACACACACATATGAGGCGGGTAATCCCCGCCGGTAAGCGCGCGAATTTGGCGGGGAGTTTTTACGAGCTGCTCAAACCGCGCCAATTTGAGGAAAACCGAGGAAGAGCCTCCTTGCGGTTCGACTCCCTGTATATACGTTTCAAGTACATCCTGGGCTCTTGAATCGGCGGCGCGCGACCGGCAAGAGATTTAAAGCGCTGCTCGGCCGGGATGTAATTAAAATTCTGCGCATTCCCGAAAGCGAACGTATGGCCAATTCATTTTTGCGGGACTGGCGCTTTTAATCCGCGGGGAAGTGAATTAGCCCGATCCCAATCAAATTTCATTCAATTACCCGAGTTTTATTGGCGCTATCTCGCGTCGCGGCTGTGCTGCTCGAGTCGTCGGACGATAAGCGTAATAATCCTGATACTAGAAAGTCGGGGAATGAAACTTCGGTTATCTGAAAAATGCTTTTATTACGGTTTCGCTGCAATAAATGTTTGGATATTCGACGGCGTAAATAATCCACAAAGCATTTCTCATTCTAAAGCGCTTAATTATCTCTGTAACTGTCCGGTTCGAATAATAAATTTCACATGCTTCATTAGCTCGCGCGCATTAGTATTCATAGCTCGAATTATCCGCTACAAAGTATAATATTATCAAACGAGCTCCAATCACGCAACCCCTAACCGCCCAAATTCCAATTTTCCAGAGCCGAGAAGGCCGAGTCGATCCAGCAGCAGCACCAGCAGCAGCCCCAGCAGCAGCGCGCCTCCCACCAGCAGCAGCAGCAGCAGCACCAGCACCAGCACCAGCACCAGCAGCGCACGATCCAGCGTCAGCAGCAGCACCCGGTGACCGTATCCTCGCCCTCGGTCTCGCCCTCCTCCATCTCCGAGCGCCAGCAGCTCCAGCAGCAGCGTCACCGTCAGCCGCCCCAGCGCAGCTACCAGCCGGAGGAGGAGTACGAGCCCGCCTCCGAGATCGAGAGCGACCGGCAGCAGCGAGTCTATCGCGGCCAGCCGTCCACCGTCGGTCAGGTAGCCAGGGATCGCGATGGCCTCAGGAGGAACATCATCACTGTGAGTTGATACGGGGGGCGGTTGGATTCGGGAAAGGGGGGGAGCGAAGGAATGCTTTTGCGGGGTCTCCTTGCGGGAGATAAGCGAGTTTGGAAGGAGGTTGATTTTAATCTTTGGGATTGAAGGGGTTTTAAAGGTGAAGTGATTTTACTTTTTACAAGTTGATATTGCATTTTATTGGTGTCGAAATTTTTTACTGGGTAATAAAAAATTACTAGTTTCTCCGGGTTTATAAGCTATAAAAGCTGCGATTAAAATGAATATTGAATTTAAATTCAATATTCGTTTTAATCGCAGCTTTTATACCATATACGTAAGAATTTACGTAGGTTAAATAATGTTATTAAATGTTACACTTTTACCGATTGATCTTAATAACATGTAATTTTCATATTTTCAATCAGAAAGTAAGAAACTCGTCATTAATCTTTCTCCGCAATCGGACTCTTTTTTCTTCGTAAAATGTAAGAGAAACAATTTTATTTTACAGCGTCCTGTTCGTGATTTCGAAAATAATAATTACCTCCTTGACGTCCTTTGAATTAATGAAGAACATAACATTTTACAAGTTTACACGTTTAATAATCAGTTTGTTCTTGAAAATAACATTTTCCTCGGCAGAATATCGATAACATAATTCAGTCATTCAAGTGGCAGGAAATTGTGGAATTTCTTTATAAGCCTCCTCGGCGACTCGTTGACCAAGGACCATAAAATTATGAAAACGAGTTTCGAGATGAGAAGCAAAGACGTAACGCCGAAGTCCACACTTTGACCTTTACGTTGCTAGAACGCGTATTGCGTTTGTTAAATTTTAATTCCGAGCCAACGTAACATTTTTTACCAAAGTTCAAGCTACTGAACTGAATATTTCGAGGCCCGAAGTTAAGTAGTTTGTTTTTCCCATAAACAGGAAACGTTACCGAACTAATTTACCTTTTTCATGAAAACTACTCATTACGGTGTCTATTACGATGCAGCAGCAAGAAACGGAACGAACCAGTTTACAATTTACGCTAAACTCGTTCTATTCACAGTTATTTAATTAGCGAAAATCCTTGTAACGTTCGCGAAAAATCTTTGAAAATATTTACACCACTAGAACAACGCCAGCTTCACAATAATCCATCGAAAATGGACTGAAAACAAAGTCGCGAAGCGACGCGTACCAGTAAAGCAAAACCTGCCCGCGGAGAAAAGCATTCCGCGCCGCTTCGTGACGTCAGCCGAGCGGAAGAAGGAGGAGAGAAAATCGAGAGCAAACGCGGCTCTTCTTCGGCGCGTGTCTTGCTTCGTTAGCCCCGCGACGTAACTGTTCGTGACGTTCGGATTTCGATTTCGTTTCTCCTTCTTCCTCCCGCGGCCGCCTGTCGTCCGTGTAATACGCTCGATGACGGGAGGGGATACCGATGCTCGGGGGCTACAAATTGCGGCTCATTAAATTCAGACCGGATCGTAAGGAAAGGATTTCGCTGCATGTGGATCGATGGCTCTTTTTTTTCGTCCGAGCTATTTACGAAAGCAATTCTAATGTTTATTTTGCCATTGTGGAGAGCATTGATAGCTCGAGCGATTGTAGATTGATCATTTGATGGGGATTGTTTTAATGTTTTTATTCGTTGCTTTCATTGTTCGACAGTTGAGAGTCAATACAAATGAATAAAGTTTCTCGATCGACGCGATTGATATTCGCAGAGATTATCTTTTAATAAAGTCGCACGTAAAAGTTTTAAGGTTCTACGAGTGAATTAGTTTTCTCGCGTTGAACGGAATTCGGAGGGTATATTTTGAAATTTTATTTGGAAAGTTTATTAGCCGGACATTGAAAAGTTTATACGTGTACTTTCAATTAACCGATCCATTAAAAGCTTCAACTCGCAGCCTCGAGTATTTAGAAACTTGAAATCCAATAAATTATCAATTTCATGATCTCTGACACTAAGTAATGGAATCCGTAACGTCCCGGCGCAATTTCCCCGAGCCAAAATTGCGCGCACGAACCGGCAGCAGCGATTTCTTACCCATACTTTCCCTCCAAAAATCGAAACTTTTATCCCCCCGCCGCGTTTAATGAGCTGCGCGTTAAACGGCCCGATAAATAACCGTGAAAATTCAGCGCGATTCATCCGGCGAGGCCTTTACAACGCGGAAGTCAATATAACGCCGCGGACGCCGTACTCCGGAATTACGAGCGGCGCGCAAATTCGGTAATAAATTAAGTTCAAGGCTCTCATTACCCCCGTCGGCGCATCGGAGGTGCACGCACCTCCTTAAAAGAGCGGCCGGAATTAAACGGCGCGCGCATCGCGCGCAAATTGCCGCGAGTCCTCCCGCCGCCGCGCGAGAGAGTTTTCGAAAGATGCCCGGCAATTTTCGCCGGCGGCTCTCGGCGCGCGGCGTCGCGCGAGGCGGCGGCAGCCGACGCCTGCAGAATTTATGGCCGGCCCGATGATAAATGCGATTTTCCACTTTCAGGAGAGAGAGAAGGACAGGCTGGTGAACTCGCGCGCCCAGACGGAAACTCATTACAGGTTAGTGGCTGTGTGTGTGTGTATGTGCGTGTGTGTGCTCGATCGATGATGAATGCGGCAGGAGCTGCTGCTGCTGCTGCTCGCCGCTGCAAAAATGGCTAATGCAACAGATTTTTTCGACCTTTTTTATTTTGTAACTCGGCTGTCTGACGGGAAAGCGCAAGCTCGTGTTTGCTCGGCGAAGCTGACTTTCTTTTTCGAGGTTCATTATGTCAGGATATTATATTTATTTTCTGAAAATTATGTTACAAAGCGCCAGTCGGGGAGAGGGGAAGCAGTTTTAGATTTTCGGTTATCGCGAGTAATTTATCGCGGAGGTTATTTGCTTTTTATGGGCGTGATGTCACATTTCTTTCATAAAAACTCATAAAGTTCTCAATTACTCTTCGCTGGAAATTCTCGCGTGAGATTTTGACGCGATTTCTCACGATTCGAGGCGAGTTTTATGTAAGGAATTACACTTAAATTTCTTGAGAAATAATTTTATCAAGCTTAATACATATTTTTACATTTATCAGCGTTATCTTGTATCTGTCAAAGCGAACCTCTTTCTACCTATTACGACTTTTTATTATTTGCGTATCAGTGCACTTCTAATCATTATTGATGAATTGATTAATTCAGATTTAAAAATAAGTTAAAATCAAAGCATCCATATTTCACAATTCATCACACCACGGGAAATCGATCAAAAGATTCTGTTGGGAATAATTTCAAAAACTGTCAAAATGCCTCGAGCACCAGCGGCGATCAGCGGACGCGTCAGGTGAGCTTACATACGCCGATAAACCTCATATTTTTTTTTCTTCCAGGAGCGTGTCTTCGGAGTCGCCGCAGAGGGTCGCCAAGGCGAGCGCCTCGACGGCCGCGCCGATCGTTTCGAAATCGTTCTACAGCGAGCCCGATCAGAGCTATCCTTATTACACCATCTACGACGACGACGTCTCCATCTACAAGGATGACGGTACGTCGGCACAATGGGGCGGCCTCTGCCTCTGCATGCATGTATTTTTCTCGCTCTCTCGCGGAGGCTCTCTTGCTCTCTCGCGAAATTAATACGGAATCGTTACGTAAGGATGCGAAATATAAGCTTTGTAGAAATCTTAATTAGATTTTTTTGGAAATGCGCCGAGAGCCACTTACGTAACCGGGGACTTTCTAAAGGAGCGCAGAGCGGAGAGCTCTCCGATCTGGGAATGACTTTTTGAGAAAGTCACCCGGGTGTGTGTGTGTGTGTGTGTGTGGCCTTTATTATCTAGGGAGGCCCTTTGAACGGGGGGTCGTATAAGCGACGGTTATTACCGATCGCTATTCGAGTTTATGGTACGCAGGCTTATTAACCTCGCTGATATATGTGGGTTATTAATTTTGCCGAGGATTTTGAAAGACCGCCCGACCTTATATATATCCTCCTCGGAGGTTCGTTTAATTGTACGAGCAGGGAGGAGACTCGAAAATTCAGATGCGCGATAATGTATTTGATTTTAAGTGCCGCAGACGCGAGTGAACGGAGCTTTAACGGAGGTGGTTGCAAATCAAAAAGTCTTATTTATTGAGTGTTAAATATGCATTTTTTCTTATAACTCTTTTAGCATTGCAATCAGGACGGATGAACGTTTTATTGGCTTTGTCAGTTACTTTTATTGCGGATAATTGGCGAACGAGGGAGAGATTTATTAAGCATTTCAATGATTTATTTGCCGGACGTGTTTTCCGTATTTCTCGGGACGCGTTTATGAAAAATTTTAATACCAAAAGAAGTTTCTCGAGTTTGATTGACAGATGCTTAATATTTTGAAAATATTAAACGTGATTCAGGTGTGCATAAATTTAACGCTCAGCGTATTTAAAACATCATCCTAACGGACAATTACATAAAACGAAATAGTCCAAAAAGAATGTGATAAATCTTTCGATTAAAATAGTATTAAAAACCGTGATTAAAAATGTCCGTCTTATTTACCTTTTGGACCTAATAAATATTTTAAACTCCAGCGCGAAAGCTGAATATTGATAAACGACGTCGCATTAAAGTGACAAATAATACCATATTTCATAGAATTCAAATTAACCGGGTTGCGTAATATTAATTAAGAACTAACAACGTGTATTAAAAATAACTCTTTTAATTACCGCAATATTCCGAGACGTTCATTCGCGCGCAACGAATCGGATTTGAAGTGTATATAAACCGTACTGAAAAATTCCAGGCTAAGAGGAGAAAGCAAATATTAGTTAATAAACGAAGGCTGCAAAATATCCGAGAGCGCAATACAGATTCATCGGTCGCAGCATGACTTCCATCATTAAGCATTAATAACCGCATTGTGCGCGACCGTTCATTCGCGTCGTTTAATTTGATCAGGGAGGAAAAGGCGAAATTAAGAGCAATGCCTTACGCTCCAATTTACCGAGGCTTATTATGCATTAATTTATTTTTATGTTACTCGCTGCAGGTACGAGTAGCCGACAAAATAAGAATTGCATTCAGGTCGATTTTAACACGAGAATCGTTTTGAAACTTCGGGAAAATTTTACTCCCAACATTGTACGTTTCATTCCATAATTTTCGATGCGTGACAGAATAATCACTTTCTGTATTACTTGCATATTCATGGACGTTTAAAAAAAAAACGGCGCACACTCGAGCTAACTGCATCATCATTCCAGTAGAAAGTATATTTATTTAAAATAAATTACGCGAAACACAAAGCTCCCATATCGCCGTCTCCCATAGAAATTCACCGCGCGGCCATTTCCTAATCTTGTTTGCTCTACTAAAGAGAAAAATCGTCCACCGATAAAAAAAGCACCTCCATATAGACGTCTCGTTAATTCATTTCCGTAACGAGACCGACGAGGAAAGTCTCCGCTGCTTCCACTCCAATTAAGAAAGTGACTATTCAGAATTCCACCGAATCAGCCAAAGGCGCGCATTTTTCACACTTCATTGGGAAGCAAAGCAGGCGACAATTTCCCGGAGTCATCCTCCGTTAAATCATCAATTTTTTTTTCCCTGGCAGACTACAACCAATATACGGTTAACCACTCGACGCCGATCCAGCCACCCCCGCCGCCCCAGCACCAGCAGCAGACCCAGCAGAACGTCAGGATCGAGGTGTCGCCCAGCTCCAAGCCGTTCTCGCAGAAGCCGAAGAAGGTCGCCGTTCACGAGGCCGACAAGTACAATCTTAACCAGGACGTCACCATTCAGGACTATGACATTTACGACAATCAGGTGCGCGCCGACGTGGTGTTTTACACGCCACTTCCGCTCGAGGAGATTGCCGCGGTAACAGGTTATTCGGCGCGCCGTAATCTTCGTCGAGAGTTTCGGCTGGCATTGAAAACTGTACATTTTACGGGGTCGTTTTAAAGAGGCTGTGAGTTGTCGGCAATTTTGAAAGTTGCGCTCGAAAAATGAAATCTGCTTTCCGGCGAGTTCGAAGGAGGAATATATTTTAATGGCGGACTATAAAGACTTTAAGTTATTATTTCGCGCGGCGCGCGACCGTTTCGCGGCAACGATCTCGAACGAAGAATGATAATTAACGAGGAACGACGTTCATATATTTTTCTTTCTGATTCCAGCAGCACATCAGCAAAAACAAATTCCGCATCACCGAGGGACAATCTCTCAGGTAATTCATTATTCATTTATTGTAATGCGCACTTTTCTCTCTCTCTCTCTCTCTCTCTCTCTCTCTCGGCGACCGGCCGAGATTTCTTCGATTTTTCAATAAGATCGACACGCTGGAAAATTGCGCGAGCCGCCTCAAGAAAGTCGGCGATATTTATGGTTTTCGTTTTGAATTTATCGAGCCGCGGCATATCCGAGGATATAAATCCTCATTAGACGTTTCTTATTAATTTTCCAATGCGCGCGCATGAAAGGAATGAGAAGTGGAGCTTATAGAGATTTTGCCTCGAGAAGACATCCAATGGAAAAGAGTATTCTGTACGTCGCTGATTTTTTCTGAACGGTGGTGTTTCGTAACGTTTTCGATGTTTCGATTTGGTGGGGTATAAAATTTTTAGAGTTTCATAAGTAATTAATATTTTAGTAATTAATTTTTTGCGAATTAAACGCGGAGGAATCGCTTCTAATTACATCTCACAATAAAAGTGATCATTAGCGGCATTCTTATATAATTCCGAAGGGCAATTAACAATATTTTTTTAATTGAAATGGCCGGGAAAAATATGATTTGTCGGCCGCGTTCATGAGAGCCCAGGAACAAAAAAAAGAAGGCAATCTCTCTCTCTCTCTCTCTAATTTCTTTCGCAAAAGCTAGATGGTATCAAAGTGCAACTCTCTGCGGTTCTAACCTTTTTGAACCACAGAACGCGAAATTAAGGCAACGATTACGTTCCTCCGGCGGCGGTGGAAACAGATCTATATATAACTAATTAATCTTTTTTTTCCGTAAGAAAAAAAAAGGAACGCTGCAACTCTTACGTAAGAGGCGGGCATCATTGCTCCAATTGCATTGTCTCCCGTCCTTTGCCGGCAGTAAATCTGGGTGGAAAATTTCGAGGTAGCATTCGGCTTAAACATTTCGTGCCCACGAATTACGTAAATCTCGACACTCCACGTCGGCCCGTTGATTATGACATTTAATCGCCGACGATTCGGATTAATTACTTTTGACATAATATCGATGTAATTCTATATATATCTCGTGCAAGCGAATGCTCTTGTTTTTTTTACAAGTAAGTTTCATTGAAGCGTTCAGATTTAAAAAGGCGACGCGTCAAAGTCCGAGTGAGAAGTAGCAATTTCAGTCAATCAATGACTCACTCAGAGAAGATGAGTATAATTCCGCCTTCTTTCGCGCGCCGAAACAAATTACCGTCATTCTCGGCTTTTTAAATAAAATTACAAGAGGCAGCTCTGACGGCAAAATCGAAGCGGCGCCTCGTCCATTGGAGCTTCACACCGACGTTCGTTCTCTTGCAGACCCAACGTCCTCAGCCACCCAGTCGTCCACGTGACAACGCCGAACGCCATAATCGACACTTTCATCCCGCTGACCACGACGACTCAGAGCCCACCGGCGACCACAGCTCGCTCCTACTCCGCCAGCGCTCCACCAAGGTAAAATCGATACTCGTTAGGCGATAAATGAAGGTGGCCAATGAACGGATGGATTGGTTGACGGTCTCGTTTATGGAAAGAGGAGCCACGGAGAAGTCGCCGGAATTAAACTGCATATCGAAAAGTGAAAATGAATTTAAAAAATAGAACGGTTGTAAAGCGGTCCAATGTGCCTGCTAACGTCGAGTTTAAGAGCGGGCTCGGAAAAGTTTTAAAAGCCTTTTACCGTAGTTTCGAGCGAGTAACTCCTCCGATTTAAAAAGTTTACAGCTCAAAAAGTTTCGCCGTTTTCGGTATAAGCATATTGAAAATATCATTTATTACTCAGTTCTTGAGTGCCTCTTTGTTTTCATTAAATCTTTGGACAAAATTTCTCGCTGCTCGTTCAGTTTTTCGAATTTTATAATGTCGAAGTTCAACGATCTTTCAAAATTAAATGCAAACAAATTAAACGCTTGCAATTAAATAATTAAATAAACCAAATAATCCAACGACTTTATTCGTTATTGCACGCTTAAAATATACGTCGTTTAAAACAACATTAAATAACACTTGTTTACCTAAAAGCAAGACAAAAAGTCCAAAGAAAAAACTTGTCCCGTCGGTGTAACCTTCGCAAAAAAAAAACAGTCACCGCGCGGCCAGAAACCCAATTTCAAACTCCTCGGAGAAAAAGAGCCGAATCAGATCCCTCGTGCACACTTATACAATCCCAAGATGCACGCGATCGGATGAAAGGCGTGAAAGCGGAGAGCCCTCAAGGTCGCCCTCGCTTTATCGGAATCGGAATACGCGCGTGTACGCGTCGCGCGTCAAGTGTGCCTGTGTACGCCTCCTAAGAGAGGCGTAAATTACGCAGGAGGACAAGAAAGGAGGACCAATTCGGATGTGTTTATGAGGCGACGTCCGCTTTCTCCGAGAGGCCGAGAGCGCTTTTATATTGGCGCCGGCTGCCACGCGGCCTTTAACGGCCGCTTTAACGCCCCGATTTTAGACGCCTGATGATGCCTTTTTTTTATTTGCTTCTTTTTCAGTAGGAGTCGCCAGCAAGTCAATCGCGGAACGGCACCACCGTAAGTACCTTTTTGCTATCTCCGCCTTCCCCGAGTCTGTTCCTTAACGGACCGCTCGGACGTATATTTGAAAGACAGTAAGTTGGGGGCTGATTTAGGGATCCGAAAGTTTTTTTTTTAACGGAAATTCAGCTCTCAATTTAAAAGAGCGTTGACAATATGCAAAACCTGCCCCGTCGCGGTATAACGCGACGAGCCATAAAAAATCTTTTAGAAAGTTGGAGCGTGCATAGGAATTGCGCGCGATATTTCATGGGCGATATTACTTTTGCAAACCTTCGCGATTTAGTGGAGATAATAAAGTTTTTAAAATATTATTTTATATATGAATATGGAATTGTATATTAAGATAGAAATTTCCAGCTTGACAGCCAATCACTTTGCAAATGGGTTGATCGGCTTTGACGAGGACTTACTTTTTCTTCATTTACAAAATAATCGACTCGAGTCGAGAGTATAATGTTTGTTCCGTGCTTTCGACTTTCAAGAGTATAAAACGCCACTTTCAAACTTTAATTGTGTTTGCATTAAACTAAACGATAATTCAAATTCGTTTGCATAATTTTAAAAGTGCCTCAGAGGCATTTGTATACGTCACACGTCACAGATACTCGAAACTTTCGGAAATATTAGATCATTCGAGCGTTTTCATTTTATTAATAGCAGCACTGTTTAACTATCTAGTTCCTACATTCAGATTTTTATCAGAGTTTCACAATTAGAAATCAAAGTTTCGAAATCACCCATTTTCCCTCGCGGCAAAGTCAGTCGAAAACGTCCAACTACAGACCGTTTTCGCACGACCGAAAAGGCGCAGAAAAAAGAATGCCATTCCCTCCCCCCGAGTCCCACTTTTACACGAAAAGCGTACACAATCAACCGCACCTCCAGACAAGAGTTATTCAATTTAAAGCAAAGCACGTAACGGGCAAACGGCTCTTACGGCCAAAATCACGAAGTGCGCTTCATTATTCAATCGGCCTCGAGCCCGAAAAGAAAAGCGACCACGTATCCCTTTCCAATTCGAATTCCACTCCGAGGAAAAGACTCGCGAACGGCACGACGACAAAATATATCCACCGAAGCGCCTCGAAAGCTAAAAAAAAAAAAAAAACATTCCATTTCCTCCCTCAGACGCCTGCGTCCGACGCTGAAGCCCTCGACGGAGATCGTCTCCAAGGTCCAGGAGTTCGTGGACATCTACCGCTTCCCGCCCGTGAGGCCCGCCCCCATCTACCCGACCCCACAGCCCGACAAGCCCGCCGCCAAGTGCCGCAAGGACGTCTGCCTCCTTCCGGACTGCAGCTGCGGAGGCGCCGAGATTCCAGGTACGTTTCGCAGAGAATTTTTAACCGAGCGACTGACGCGGAGAGTTGGAAGTAATGGGCGAGGGAGATCATTGGATATACGGCGTTCGTTTCTTTCGAACGTATAACTTCGGGGTGTTTGTGTAATGTGGGTTAGATTAATCGCCCCGGGTGTTCGCAGAAGGTGACTTGTATATACATTGAGTTTTAAATTCTGGAATTCACACGTAAGCCGAAAGCGGGGAAAAGATTCTATCGGTCGAGGCGTGAGGCGCTCTTGAGAACTCGATCGTGACATTATCATTGCGCCGAGGTGTAAATATTATTTATACGTGAAGCAACACGGCAGCGCATATAATTTTTCTTCGCGTCGGCCGCCCCGAAACACACGGTGCACCAGTCGTCTCCTTTTCGAAAGGATATATAACTGTATCTGGGTAATTTTATAGATCATCAGCGTGAGAAATCGGTCGCGAGCCTATCCATTCTCTTATTCAAAAGGTTTTTATTACCTCTCTCGCCGCCGCTGCTCGTTGGAAACCGGAATTTTTTTTTTCTTTTTTCTTTTCGAGTTAAATTATAAGCGATATTTTAAGTATCACAATACGAGTTTATTGAGTGCAGGGAAAAGATCCGTATCGGAGAGCATCGTAAAATTACGTGTATAACAACAGATTTTTCTTCCGATTCGAAAGCCAAGTAACGAGGGTTCGATTCGCGGCTAATAATGCATAATGTATAAAATACGCAATTTTTGCAACGACTCGTCGAGGGGAACAATTTCGCCGGGCTTTTTAAAAGCTGCGTTATTAAATCGAGAGACATTGAAACGTACGTTATTTCTGTATAATAGCCGTAAAGCTTTTACAAAATTTACAACGCGCGCCGAGTGCATTTTCTAATCCCCCGCGTAAAATTATTATGCAAGCCCGTAATCTCGATGCTCGATCATAATCTCGGCTCTCCGTTACATTATCGTACTCGGCATAATCGCCGCTAAAAAGATATCGGCCGGGATAAATTTCTAATTGATCGGAGAGCATTATACGGGGATCGTTAAGCGCGAGGCTTCGCTCTCCGATTTTTCCGCGATTCCGCCACCTGCGTCGAAGAATATATTATAATATCCCGTCGACTCGCTCGATGAACCGCTAATATTTGATTAGGCACCTAACGATCTCTCGATCCGAGGCCTCTAATCGCGCCTCGTTTCCATCGAGGCGCCCTGAAAATCCCCCCCATCAATCACCGCTCCGCGCGAAAGCAGGTAGCCGATAAAGAGGCTCGACGGGAGGCTCGTTAAAGCCTCTCTTTGCGTCACTTCCGAAACAAAGCGGCGCGGCACGACTTCCGCGTCGAGGCAGCAGCCCCCGTCGTCGACGCCTCGGAAAAAAAGAAAAGGCTCTGCATGCGCACGGACAAAAACGAACGCCTTCCGAATGTTGATTTTGACGATCGATTCGAGCGCGCGCCGCGGCGGCTTACTTTCTCCGCGCTGCTCCTAACGTTCGAAAGTGAAACAGATATCGGACGTACTTTAACGGACGGAACGCGTATAGATATATGCGCGTCGATGACGTGTGTATGCGAGGCGCTTTTACGAGGGGATAAAATTCCCGCTAAATTTAAGCGGATCCCGAGAGGTGCACGGATTCGCTGATGAGGGAAACATTGGGGGGAGCTTTAATGCGGCATCGCGGAGGCGATTAGGATTTTAATTGAATCGGGGATCGACCGTTAATTTTACGATAACTCAGGTACTATATGAGCTTTCGGCATTTTAGCGGCCTTGCCGGAGTTGCCGTCGGGGTTTTATTTAGAAGAGAAAATGTTATAATTAGCGGTCTAATTAATTGAGAAATCAGTTTAATTTTACCACGAATATGATTCAATTTAGAGCATCGATGTAGTTTTTTAAAGGCGATCGTAAATTTAATAATAAATGTTCTCGTAATAGTTCGCAGCGAAAGTGAAAAGTTTAAATTATTAATACTTTTAATAATACACGATATACCACTTAATTCAATTCAGCCCGACGAAGCAGAGAAAAAGTTTCCAACAATATACCGGATCTTGCGACTGTTAAAAGCTCGTGAAATATTGCGCTCGAGATATACTCGGAGCTAAAACTATACGGATAAATAATAAAATTCTCGAAAATTACAGCCGCGCGGCAATTATGCAACGTAGCAATGGAACACGGCGCCTCGATTCGGTTTTCCGTTATAAAGGAAGTGATTTACATTAACTCATTCGTACAATGCATAACGAAAAACTCCGAGAAAACCCATTACAATAAACTTTCGTTCCAGCCGTTAAAACGCGCCAACGCACCGTCGGAAAATCATCCTTATATTTTCCCGCCCTTCCTCCGTGAGAATTCGCATCTCGATCCCGCGGCGGCGGCGGCTGCTTTCATAAATTCCGGCGGCACGTAGCTCCGATGGCATTTCGCAACTGCGGCGCCGTGTGTGTCCTTCGTCCTTCGGCGTTATAATTGGCCTCTGGAACTGTGAGAACGATAGCGATCGAGGAGAGAGAGAGAGGGAGAGAGCGATCGCGCGCGGGTGGAAATTGCATTCTAATAACTCGGGCACGTGCGCGCGAGAGGCGAACAGCTGATTCGGAGCCGCGAGTCGCGTGGGAGTGGACAGTGCCGTTGCGCAAGCGCGCGGGAATATCTCGCGCCTCGGCGGGAGAGGAGGCCCGAGGATTAGAGCGCCGCCGGTTTATGGACGCGGCGAGGAGACGATTCGAAATTCACGTTTTATCGGCGCAATTATCGGATTCATTGTTCGGTGCTGCGGGTAGAGGAATGGAGGAAGTCGACGGGCGTTCGACGGTTTTAGTGCTGAGTTGGCTGTAATTAGATTGAGAAACGGCGCTTTCTTGGTTTTAGGTTTGTTTTAATCTCTGTTAGTGGAAGATGGACGTGGAAGGTGGCGGATTCGACGCTTTCCAGGATATCTCAATTGCAAATTTATACTGAATTAATTCGTTTTGTTAAATTCACTCTGCTATAAACTTTCTACTTACAACGGACAATTGGATAAAAAAAATTTTCGGTCAAACCTAAATATAATAATCTAAATAATAAATCAGCGCTTTTCCCCGGCAGAAAGCCATTAATTAATAACGAGATCCGCGGGACTTTCAATTATACCGAAAACACTTATCGCTTTTTACGGCGCAGCTCCCCCCCTTTGAGCACAATGATAATGATACACTTTATCTAAATCGCTCGATCAAAATCGCTCGGCTCGGCGGCGGGCCGCAACAATGAAAAGGCAGTCCGCGCTTCGATCGATACACCATTAGCAACTCTTCTATTAATTAACGTCACTCGCCGAGCGAACTTTCCATTGCGAGCCGAGAGAGAGAGAGAGAGAGAGAGAAAGACACGCCTCCCGCAGTCCTTCCCAATAACGGAATATCAAAGAATCCGGTGGCTCGCGCCAATTAAATTTGTCACTTGATCGGCGCATACACGCACACACACAGCTCCGTTTGGCCCGTTGCGCAACGCGCTTTTCATTATCAGCTCTCTCGCTCTCGCGGTCGGTTAAACGGGAGATCGCGGGCCCCGATATCGCGAGTCCTTTCAAAATCGCCAGCGAGGAGATAACGTCTCTCGTCGGCGGGGAAAAAATGCCCTCCGGGAAAGTCGCGAGTTTTTTCGGAGCTCCCTGCACACTACTCCGCGGGCTTCGCTCGCTTTTATTGGCTTTCATATTGTATAAATGCGGGCGGCGGGTCCACGTTAATGCGCGCGATGAAAGTTTTTTCGATGCTTCGAGATATATATGTGGATCGTCGGGCTAAATTTTATGGATTTATGTTTTTTACGGGTAGTTTATTATTATTTCAGCGGACGGAAAGTAGAAAGTTCATTATGTAAATGAGTGCAAATATTATTTATTTAACGACGGAGTTGACAACGGCTATTCGCGCTTTTTGCCGATCTCGGAATTGCTAATCTCGAAAAAATCGGCAAACTTTCAAAATCGACGAGCTTTTTATCGCCGCTGCCGCCTAAATTCCTTTATTTGTTAATTCGTGATTACGCAACGGAATCGAGGAGACATAAAAAGTAAAAACGCTCGTTTACGGCCAAAATCCCATTTCGGACTAACAAACGAGAACGCCTTGCTCTCCTTTCTCGGCCGGAGGAACACAACACATCGCCGATCGATGCTCGATTTATTGCACCTCGAAAAAACTTTATAATGCCGCACGAAGCCTTTTTCGCGGAGGACGCAATGGTGGCTCGTTAATGAATTTAATTGTGTTTTCGCCCTCTTTGCACCGTTTCATCGGCGAAAACGAGAGGAACCGCCCGAAGAGAGTATATGTACACGCCTTTTTGCTCGTTACGTACCGGCGGGTTTCACCTTCGCCTCTGCTCCGCGAGCCGGAAATTGGCGGACGATCTTTTTTTCCGCGGGCAGTTTCGGAGTCTAGAATGTGGGTTCCGCGGAAAAATTGGGGGGGAAAAAATGGCCTCGCTCTCGAGAGTATAGTCATTTTGATATTTTTATTCTGGCGAGACGTATACGATTGTTGTGGGAGATTGTGCGGTCGCTTGAGTAAGAAGGATCTCGTTAAATTACATTTTTCAAAGGCAATTTTTTTTTAAGCTAATTGAAAATTTCTCACCTGGCTAACTTGGCCCTTGGGGAGGGGTAAAGTGATGAAACAATGCGTGTTCTTCCAAGTGAAATGTAAGAATTAATGCTCGTGTACAAGATTTACGGTCTAAAAATACTCTCCGCCACATTGTTTCCAACTCTTACGTAACTTATCTTTTAATTTTTGTAGGTTAAGCTTACACACTTTGAAAACTTATTTCTCAATGTAGAATCGCAAAAAATAAATTTTCAGCACTCCAAATTGAAAATATAAAAGAGCCAGCGAAAAAGCTCTCTTTCATATTTCCCTCTAACCCCACCACATAACAGAAAAAAAAAACGAAAAACAAAACACCCCACCGTCCAAAGGGAGATAGACTCGTGTGCCAGTACTTGGCCTCCCCCCGTTCAGTCAGGGGGGGCCTCAAGCAGTGGCCAGACACACACGACTCGCAAAAATAGCCTTCGACGCCCCAATAACTCTATAGGTGGTCTGCTGCCGGACGAGACGCCGCAGATCGTCCTGCTGACCTTCGACGACGCCGTTAACGATCTGAACCGGGAGCTGTACACCGATCTCTTCGAGAACGGTAGGAAGAATCCGAACGGCTGCCCGATCTCGGCGACGTTCTACGTGTCGCACGAGTGGACCGATTACAGTCAGGTCCAGAATCTCTACGCCGACGGACACGAGCTCGCCTCGCACACCGTCTCGTAAGTCTGAACGCGCGAGTCTCTTCTTGCGCTCTTTTTTCCCCGATGGTTTCGCGGAGCGAGAATACGTTTTTGAAGGAAACTTTGTCCGATTCGTCGAGCGCAATACATACGAATTTCTAAAACGGAACCGACCTGCGAGCTGCCGGTCGCTACTCGAAATATTCCATCGGCGATTTTCCCCGGGCGCGGATTGTGCAAAAGTTCAAGCCTCCGTTTCGTTTCGCGAATCAGTGCAAGACGCGGCGATTTTGTCACGCGGCTTTTATCGACGTAACGTTTTCTCTCTCTCGAAAAATGACCGTTCGAGCGTATAACCCGCAAGTGCGCCGCCAAAGGGAGGCGAGCGAGCTGGGAACCCGTTCGCCTCGAGCGCCATCCCCGATCGATCGACACGCCGCGATTTAATGCTTCATCAAAGGGCGATATCGATCGGTCCGGCTCGAAGAAAGCCGATCGGACACCCATATAATCGCGGAGGCTTTCGAAAGGCTCTCGCTCTCTCTCTCTTTCTCTATTGCTGCTTTTGTTCTCTAACGCAGCTTTTTTCGTGCCAATTTCATCAAGTTATATATCGTCCGCTGCTTTTTATGTGTAATATCGTATGTTGCTTCATGTGTTTGTCTAAACCATAAAAACGTTGCTTATAACTTAGTGGCATTCGCATTATTAATGAATTGCGGCGTATACTTTCCGACAAAGTCATTAAAACATTCCGTCAGCGACCAAGAAAGTCGAAATCCCAATATCGCCAAATCAATATAACATCCCACAATGCGCTCGGCGCTGCCGGATTAATCAATCACGTCTAAACTATATCTCAATAAATATTTAATTAAGAGCTCCTTAATTAGCCTCTCTCTCCCGCGTTTCGTAACTCTTCCCCCCCCCCGCGTTCAATCTTCCAAATTGATACGTTTAATAAAATCCCGCGCGGTCGCTTTCCCGCGCGAGAGAGCGCCTCTCTCGCCTACGTGCCCGACATCGCAGGCGGTCAAGGCTCGCTCCGCGGCGCCTTTCCTAATTACCGCTCTCGGAAGTGCAAGCGCGCGAGAGCGCGATATAATTGCGCGGCGAAATCGGGGATCGGCGCATATAAATACCGACCGCCACGAGCCCGGAAGTCGAGGAGGAGGAGGAGGAGGAGAGCTATGCTGCTGCTGCTGCCGCCGCTATTTCTGATGTCTTTATGCGTTCGTTTTCTCTACTTTGATCGACTGGCCGGAAGGCCAGATATGTATGCGTGTGCATATACATTAGTTTTCCTATCTCGCTACTGAGCACACCTGATTTCTTCCTTGGGACGTTGATTTGTTTTTTTGGCCGTCTCGCGGATCGGTTCGACGCTTAAATTTCGATGCGTAAGGCTCTCTCGTATATCCGGACTGGGCGTGTTGTTCGAATCGCAATTTTCGCGCGAGATGGAAGGCCGCGGCTTTTTGCGAGGAAGTAAGAGTCGTTCTGTAACGAGCTATTCCAATTTATCTGTTGCGCCGCGATCTAATTGCTTCGACGCTTTTGGTCGGACGAAAGTTTGTTGTGAATTATTAAATTTGAGCTGGCCGGTTTGCCCGTCATTGAATTTTATACGTCCTTTATAATTAGTATGTTACGCTTTATGAGTTTACGAACCGTTCTAATTATGCTCCTAATTACGCGCAATTAGCTTATTAGTTGCGGAAAAAGTTTCTGCCGAAAAATATTTACATCTACCTTGTACATTCATTGCTTCTGTCTTAAAACTGAATCGTGAAAATGAGTACGACAGCTGGTTCGCTTAAACTTTTCCTCTTTCACTTTCCATTAAAAGCGAATATACATATTACACGCGTCTCTGAAGATTTACGCGGATTCTCGGAAAAAAAAAGCCGCTTTCCATTATCATCACAACGAGCCGCCGCCGCGCAAATTACGCAAAATTCACGCCTCTCCCGATATAGAGCCGCCCTCTCCAAAGCCCGTCGCAAAAAGCCCGCCGACATTAAATCAGCCCCGCGAGCAAACAAAGAGGCGTTACGCATCGAAAAAGCCCGACTGTCCGCGCGAGGCGGCCCCCGCCGTTTTGAATAATCCGGCCACGTCCGCCGAGAGGGAAACTTTTGCGCCGCCGCGGTTTCTGCTCTCCCGCCGGAGAATATATGGATATGCGCGAGCGAGCGAGGCGCTAAAAGTTCGCTTATTAAAGAAAAGAGAAAAAGGCGCCGTGTCGCTCGACGCGCGTTTTCTCTCGGCGGACCTGCGCTTACATTATATACTCTCTTCTCACCACAACACGATACTAATACATGTGCCAAGCAGCACTAACGCATTTGTTTTCTGTGTTATATTTTTTTTATTCTCTCTCTCTTTCTCTCTCTCTTTCTCTCTCTCTCTTTCCCACCTCACTCACTCAATCACTCACCTTCACGTATAAAAAAAAAAATCCGACGACGAAAAAACAGGCGACTACCTGCCCGAGGAGATCCCCCAGATCGTCCTGCTGACCTTCGACGACTCGGTGAACGACCTCAACAAGGGACTCTACGCCGACCTCTTCGAGAAGGGCAGGAACAACCCGAACGGCTGCCCGATCTCGGCGACGTTCTACGTGTCGCACGAGTGGACCGACTACAGCCAAGTCCAGAACCTGTACTCCGCCGGTCACGAGATCGCCTCGCACACCGTCTCGTAAGTAGTTTTAGGAGGCCGGGATTCCAGAGGCCGACGGAGCCAGTCTGATTCATATTTTTTTTGTTCATTTGCATATGTTCTAATCGTTTGCACGCTTTTGGGGTTTGGCTGCTTGAGGGGGGGACTGTTTCGTGGGGGCTTATTGGGGCTTGCACCGAGTGTCTGCGTAACGATTGAGCGTGTCTCGGCGACTGCGATTGATTGGCGAATCTGCTCGGGTTACCGGTGATCTGCATGGCTCGAATAATTACGTTTGTTAGAAAATCGAAAGAACGACGTTTAGGTTTACGTAGAGAGTGAAAATTCGATGCACCTGTTATGCTTTTGTTATTATCAAAGTTGCACCCTTTTCGCAGTTTGAATAAAAATTTGCACTTGTTATAAATAAAGCGAGGAAGATGTATTTTTTTCGTAAGTACTTAATTAATATATTTTTTTATTTATGCCATCTCATTATTTTTTTAAATACAATATTTTTTACATTTATTTAATAATTTATTGCAATATTTGTTCTTCTTTTATACGTACGGTTTGTAAAAACAATGCACATTAATTTCATAAAAAAAGAGTAAATTTATGATTTAGAAGATAAAATTGGATCGCAATTTTTTTTCATAATAGCTCCAGCAGATAATAAACCTATAAATCAGCCGATACTCGATACAGATAATTCGCGCAAATTCGCGCTTCTGAAAATTACCAGTCACGGCCGATTGCGCGGAAAATATTTTTTCCGAGAGCAACAACACGCAGTGAAAGTCGCGATAATTCGCACGGAGCCTTGAAAACTACGATAAAGCTCACCCTGAGCTGAACCAGCGACGTTAAAAACTACGACGATGACTCCGTAATCCGCCTCCCGGCTCACCTCAATGCACTTGTCATTCGAAGAATTTTTATCGTCGGGCCTTCGGTGGTCTGATGGGGTGATTATCGCGGCATTTATAAAATCATCGGCTTCGCGTCTCCGTCGCGGAGGAGCGGATCCGCTGCTTCATTCCCGGCACGTACGTAGCCGCGAAAAGGAAAACGTGCCGCAGTCATATAATTGCGGCTAAATGAGACGTAGATTTCAATCTGCTCGGCGTGCAAAGACGAATCAATCGGCACCTCTGCACCTCTCATTGTGTCTTGCATTATATCGCGCGCTCTCGGTGTGTGTGTGTGTGTGTGAGTGGGTGCTCGAGGGGGTATACTTTTCATGCGGTGATGGTACGTTTCACTCTGACGGCTTGTTCTACGCTTTGTACTTTGCGATGCAACCTCGTTACGTCTGTCGTTGGTGTATCCAATGCATGCGCCGTCGTTAATAAAGGCGCAGCGGGTATATCGGTGCACGCGGTGCGTTCTCTCGAACTGTCCTCTTTTCATTTGGCTCGTCGTGGAAATATGATGTTTCTCGATTTTATCGACGGGGATAAAGTCGTTGACGTCGATGAAAAAATAAGCTATCGGCTTTACATTGACATTTATGCATATCTCGAGGCGTTTGATTGCTTTGACAGCCTAGTCGGAATAATATATATACGTCGCTGAAAAAGAGGAAATTCCAATTTTCACGGAGAAATCTTATAACGGTACCGATTCCGTCCGCGTAAAATAAACAGAAAAACCGTTCAATTTAACGTTCTCGAATTTCCCGAATTCTCAAGCAGGCCAAATCACCGAAGCGAACTCGAGCCGATATCCATCGCTACAGAATGCACCTCTATACACCTTCCTCGCGGAATCCGTCGAACGGTTTCGAATTAGCATGAAACGCGAGAACGTCGGCAGTCGGCGCACGTCGCGCATCGCCGATGGAGATCCGCGATGAATCAACAAATTAGCCGGGGTCTTAACTCGACGCGATCTCCGCGCGCGTTTCGATCTCGCACGCGATCGAGATTCGCGCGCGTGCTTCTCATGCGGGAGAGTGTGATACGCGCGCACTTGCGAGAGAGAAAATGGCATATGCTCGACGTCGACCGGGAAATCGGACGGTGGCTCTTCGCGCGAGTAGTGTGTTTGTCTTATGCTAATTGAACGGCGATCGCGCTGTAGATTTGTCGGAGCAGCTGATTTATCATTGGCATTTTCAATGTTGAGGAGTAAAGTTATTTTTCTAGATTTCTAATTTCAATAAGCGGCCCGTTCGATAAATGTGTGTCGAGCTCGAAAAACGGAGCGGGACACATGTAAGAGATAACTCAAACGTCGGCTCGTAACTAATAAATAAAGCGGGATAGAGGCCGCACTTGAAAAACGCACACAAATCCGTATTACTTTCGAATCGTGAAACTCGGGTTTTACGATTTTATGCCGAGCCATCAAGTCCGACTTCCCGTTTTCGTCGAGTATATAGGTTCTTACGTGTAATGGCCGCAGACTTAATGCATTTCATTTTTTTTCTCTCTCCCCGACTCTCGCAGGCACAGTTTTGGTGAACAATTCTCGCAGCGAAAGTGGTCGCGCGAGGTGGCCGGACAACGGGAGATCCTCTCCGCTTACGGAGGTGTTAAATTGGAGGATGTCAGGGGAATGAGAGCTCCTTTCCTCTCGGTAAGTACGAATTATGTACTCTTCGCGAGTGAGTTAATGCCGGCTCGCTTCGGGCCACCCACGGATAAAAAGTCCTTTTAATTTGACGTTAATTGAAAAATTGGACGTAGACTCGCGTACCGAGTATCTGATGCATCGGTTTTCGTATACAGTGTTGTCTGAGAAAGCGTTGCTTCATTGATGATCAATAATCAAGGGTGTTTGGAGACCGTAAAATTGAAAATTTCTTTTGATTATTTCGCGTTTTTAAAAAATGAAAATATAAAAACAAGTTTTAGAAGTAAAAAACAATAAAATACTTGACAAACATAACATTTTGCAATTCTACCACTCGACCAGAGTAGCAGGGAATTCCCATTTTTATCACCGCCAACACGGCAATTTTGAGAAGTCAATTTTCTCCTTCGCACCAATAATCACCCCAAAAAAAAAAGAAAAGCTTATAGGTTCTCAAATTACCCCATAAATCACCTCCCCAAAATAATTAACGATTATAACGCGTGACAGCTCGCGCGGCGAGAGCCCCCCCCAAAAAAAAACTCGCGCTCGGCACACCGCAATCGAATCCTTATATTCCCCGTAACCGTTGCACAAGCCGGCGAATCGCACCGGGGCGACGTAACCTATAGCCCGCAGCAGCCTCGTCATCTCCCGGCGCGGGCAAAAGTCTGAGCGCGCGAAACTGTAACCCCGGCATTACTAATCGACACGCCTCGCGACTTTCCCAAGCCGGTTATTAGCCCGGCGCGATTAAATTCGCTCGCGCCGCCGCGGCTTTTGCAATGGCCCGAGAGCGCGAGAGCTCGGTGCAAAAAGAGATGACACCGAGGATCGACGGCTTATGGGAATTTGCAAAAGCTGCGGAGGCGACGGGGGCGAGAGAGCAGCGGGAAAACGCGAATGCGTTCTCTGCGGTGCAGGCGATATCGGCTTGTGAAACTCGAGCGCCCGCCGCTTCCAGCGGAGGCCTTATAAGACCCTCGGCTCCTTTGGCGAGGTTCGCCTTTTTTTCGGATGTCGCGTATAAATTTATGACGGCGAGCGCGATTGTTGGGCAACAATGCGCGCGCGGTTTAAAGTAGTGGTTGCATTTTCGTTTTGTAAATTGAATAATAATTATAGAGTACTTTGGCTAAAATATTTGAAGATACTTTTTATCGCGATCACAATTATCGACGCACAATCATTCTTCCCAACATTTTTCAGACAACTTTTTACTGCGAATAATAAATACATCAAACTAAATGGAGCTATTAATAACGTCTGTTAAGAAATATAATAAAGTAAAAAGTATTAAATACTTATGTCCCAAGAAATTTATTGGCAGTTCAAATCAACGTTCCGGTCGTTCAATGATTAATAGCCAACGACTACAACTTTTTTTCACCAAACATTATAACAACATCAATCTATCTTCACTCAATACCGACCGATCAAAAGACCTTCCAAACACATCCTAAAAAACCGTAACGTCCTCGACTCAGCAGTCAGCGCCCAGTCTCCCCTAACCAATATCGACCCCAACGATTTTTTTAACCCGAAGCTCCGCCCAGAAAACTCCCCTTCGTTTTTTAACCTCCACCCCTTCGAAATTCTCCCCTTCCGCCGAACGAACCCCCCGGGCTAAAAAAAACACCCACCGGCAGGTCGGCGGCAACAACATGTTCAAGATGCTCTGGGACACGAACTTCACCTACGACTCGTCGATGCCGATCTACGAGAACCGACCGCCCAGCTGGCCCTACACCCTCGACTACAAGCTCTTCCACGACTGCATGATACCGCCCTGCCCGACCAGATCGTACCCGGGACTCTGGGAGGTGCCGATGGTCATGTGGCAGGACCTGAATGGCGGCAGATGCTCCATGGGCGACGCCTGCAGCAACCCGCCCACCCCCGACGGCGTTTACAAGATGCTCATTAAGAACTTTGAGAGACATTACACCACCAACAGGTGAGACTTTTTAGTCATTTTTAATAATGATTGGAAAGTTTGCCAATTTGACAAGTGTTTGTTGAACATTTGAGCTTTAAAAAGACTGTGGAATATCGTAGCTGAAACATTGTTATTTCTTGCAGAGAAAATTTTCGCATAATTTATGTTTAAACAAGTATTAAATTGCTTTGAAGTATTTTTGTTATCTACTTCATTTTCCGACTAATAATAATAAGATAAGGTTAATTAAGTTTTTTTTTTAAATTTACGCATTTATCTAACAAAGAAACGTTAAATTTATTTTATTATACCATTGTTATATTATTAACTAAAGATAGGTTTCACTTCATATTTTAATTATTAAGAATAATTTAGAATATTTTATAAATTTTCTTTCATCAATTATTTTACCTCGAAGAAAGTATAATTCAGAAGTCATAACGGAACGACATTAAAATGATGAATGGCGAAACTTAAATGACGTCACAATAGAACATTAAATACCTGAACCTTTTACCTACTTAGAGAAAGAAAGGATAAATATTTTCTTTCAATAATAAAGCTAAAAAGCATTTAAAACAATTGAATTTGGCACTTTAAATTTATACTATTTTGAGTGTAACAAGTTTTCGCGAATCTAAAATTTAAAAAGCCTCCTTACATAACACGTTTTTGTCCCCATAAAAACGACATTGCCTTACGCAATATTTTTTTACATTCGTAGAAAGTTGAAATTTAAAACATTGTAATTCCTTCGTTCTCCATCAATCTAGATTAAAATTCGTTTTCGTTCTCGGCGTAAGTACCGTTTAATAACATGCAAACAGAAGTGAAAAATTCGCGCTCAATACACACTCATTCAACGTCGAGCGACAATAACTGCAAATCTTTCCAGCCCATTGATACTTCGTTAAGACCTTTCACGACGAAATTAAGCACGATATTCCCCGCATCGAATTCCATTGCATTCAATTCGCAAACGAACATTGTTCGATAAGCTTATATAACGCGATGACTCGAAACGGTTCCTTTTCAAGACACTCTCTTCTGACGCGAAATTTTATTCATTTCCCCAGAGCTCCATTCGGCCTGTTCTATCACGCCGCCTGGTTCACTCAGCCCCATCACAAGGAAGGCTTCATCTCGTTCCTCGACACCATTGTTGCCATGGACGACGTTTGGATCGTCACGAATTGGCAGGCGATTCAGTGGGTGAGAAACCCGACGCCCCTCGCTCTCCTCGACAGATTCGAGCCTTTTGGATGCAACTACCAGGTGAGTTGTCGTTTTTTTTCGAGGAATTCGATTTTGAATATAACTGCGAGCGAAAATTGGCCGTGCAGAACGTAATAAAAGATGTCATCGTTTATACAGTCGTTCCGAGTGAAATTTTGTATAAATTATGTTTAATAGGCAATGTAACAAAATCCTTATTATCGTATTACTGATAGATTACGCGTACTAATTCATAAACGGTTTGGATGGGAATTCAATGTAAAGATTTAGCTTTTATTACAAAATTTTCTCAATTATTAGATTCTTAAGTCGAGAGTATGATTAATAATTCTACCTTTTATTACTAATAACCGGTTCGGTTAAAAATAAAAGCAAACGTTACGCAAAGAAGGCCAAAAATATCCGTTAGTGACCACATTTAAAAGGCAATTGCATCAGAAAACATACAACTGCATTAACTTAAAGAGGGAAAGTTCGGAATTCAATGCGGTCTGAAAATAAGATTTGCAACACGTAAAAGCATTTCTCAAGAAATACGTCAAAAAAAAAAAAAGAAAAACTTTATAATACCTCTGAAAATAATTTCCAAGTACCCAAAACTTTACCTCGATACCATAAACAAACGAGGCGTACGACTCGTTTGACTCTCCACGCCAAAAACGTAAATCTAACAAAACCTCTCTAAACCCGATGCCCGAATGACAGGACCGGCCGAAAAAGTGCAACAACCCGAAGGTGTGCAACCTGTGGCACAAGAGCGGCGTCCGCTACATGAAGACGTGCCAGGCCTGCCCGGAGATCTACCCCTGGACCGGCAAGACCGGCATCCGCAGCAGTCGCATCGACAACGACATCGACGGCCACGATTGAGCCTCGACTACTCACCCCCGAAGAGACACAAACCTGAAGAGATCGACGTAGATGGAGAGAGAGAGAAAGAGAGAAAGCAGGAAACTTCCCGCTGAACGACTTGATATTTGGGGATGTGCGTATGTTTTGGATTTGTGATTTGTTTTTTTTTTATTTTTTTTTCTATTTAGTATTTTGGACTGTGTGCGGAAAAGTGTGCGCTTGTTTACCGCTCGAAAAGTCGTCTAATTCCGATGCGACTAGACGAGTTTCTCGGAGGGTAGACGCTCCGAGATTGTAAATTTATGTAACGTTTTGACGAATTGGAGTATACGATTGTTGAGATCAAAAGAAATTTTATCGAAATGTTAGGGCCTGGTAATTTTTATTTATGAGAGGAAGGGACGGACGATTGCTTTTGTGTCATTTTCGAAGAGGTGGCTTAATCAAAACAACGGAATTTTGTGTTTTATATACGTGGATTCGAAACTGATACGAAAGATTCAATTTGCGCATATTTTTTTTACACGAGAATTGCTTAAATTACTCGAAGCGGCAATAATTGATAGAGTATTATGATAATGTTTATACACGATTTTACTCACTATGTAGACCATATCGATAGAAGTGCGAGTTTTGAATGATCGTAAAATATGAATATTTTTTAGAAAGTTTACTACCGATCGTTGGAGAATCGTTTTTAACAAATTCATTCAGAAATCGCACTTGTAAACTAAGAAAGTCAAACTTAAAAGAATTTTTTATATTTTTATAAAAATCAAGTTGCATCGAACTTAAGTGAACGCTTATAAAAGTTACACTTTTATAAACATGGCCATTTTTTCTTAGCAAATAACATCTATTTTTGTAACTAATAAAAAGTTCTTGCAAGTTGCTTTGTACACTTTATATATTCTTAAGAATAGTTCAAAATCGATGTCGAATTGAAAGCCGTTAATTTTGAAAAAAAATCACTTTCGCTGCATGATACCTTTTCTTCGAACGCAAAATCTTAAAACTCTAATAACCAATTTGATTTTGAACTATATCTAACTTAACTCGATCCTAAAGTTTGAGAAAGCGCTTCATCGTCGCACTTTGGATTTGATGGAACGGTAAATTTACAAAAACGTTCAGAATTCGAATTCTCGATCCCTCGATCGTGCGTCCATCAACCCCAAAAGGCGACGGCGAAGTCTTAATTATAAACAGATACTATACACTCGTACGTAACTTCGAATCGGCGGGAGAAAAGTCCTCGCCGAGTGCGCCGCGACTCAGTTTTTGCATCGTGAAATCGAGCGGAGGCGAGGAAAAGAAAAGGGGAGGGGAATGAGGCTCACTTCGGCCGCCGATCGCCAAGGTCGATTTCCTCCGCGAACGGCGCTGGGAGGAACTCCTCGTTTCTCGATCGGCGAGCGAAGCCGGGGGCCGCCCTATGATTATATCGCGAATTGTGGAAATAATTTATTTTTAATCTTCGCTTTTGCGAGCCGGACTGTTCTTTTTTTTCTTCTCGAGAGCCGACTTTCTTTTTGGCGATCGAACGTTTTTCTGGAGGCTCTTTCTGTCCTGTTTATCGTCTTTTTTGCCGAGTTCCCGAGCTGTTTTTAGTAACGATCGAGAGAAATCGGGTTGATTGATAGTGATTATTTTTAGAAATTTTCAATTTTATCAAAAAAAAAAGTGTGCTTCTAATGTTTACGTGCAGAGCGGTACGATTTTTAAAAATTTTTTTCTCGAAAAAGTAGCTTCGGTTTATTCAAACTTTTTGCAAAACCTGGCAGCTATTCCCGCTGCAGCATTTTTAAAAGCAAGCCTCGTTGGAAGCGTCGAAAACTAATTTCGCGCTCGAGGGAGCAAATAACGTACAGCAGTCTCGATCTAAACTACAATTGCTCGAACTGTAAGAGTAGAACTTCTTACTTCATTCTTCTCACACGCAGTCAAAATCGATTACGTAACTGTCAACGCTTAAATAACACAATTTTCCTTCTTGTCTTTTCCGTCAAATCTGGCGTCCCGCGTTAAAAAAAGGCTCGCAAAATCCAAGATGATCAATGATCCCGACGTGCTCGGCTTCGAACCTTAGGTGAATTATAATCGACTGTCTTGCGCCGCGACCGCAGACGGAGAGAGTTCGCGTGCGCTTGAAAACGGGAGTTTTTTTTTTAGTGTCATGAAATATGTAATAAAGCCCGAAATGCAAATGTGTAGATTCGTTCCGGGAGAGATCGTGGAATCGGAATCGAAGAAGCGGGAACACACTCGAGGCGGTGTGTACACATAGATACGTGACAATGATTTTGTTTTGAATTTTCAAAATGCTCTCTATTATGACAATATTTCGCGAAGAGGAGCGACGAGGCCTTTGCTCTTGGCCTGTGAAGCGTTATTTCACGTCGGCGTTTGGCTCGAGTTTCTCTTGGATTTCCAGGAGAAAAATAAAAGGCGACGATTGAACGTTTGATGTCGGTTTTTAGATCGTTAAGGCGTAGCGCTTAAGTTTAGCATTTAATTAAGTATTTTCTAAGTATTAAGATGGAGATTCGCGATTCTTCGACGGAAATTCTACGTTATTTGAGATTATAATGTAAATATTCGTGATAGACTGCCTGAATTTTGTACCCGTGCTAGTTGTATTCGCGATTTTTAATTAGAAAAAAAAACACGGAAGGAGAAAAACTAGAGGGTGAGAAAAAAAACGATGATTTGCTGTACAAATTGATTTTCGAAAAGCAGAGAGTATATTCTTGACAGCTCCAACTACGTAAGCACACAATTTTATAATTTGTCTTTCTTTTTTTTTTAATTTTATTATCATACAATTACAGTAATTATACAGTAAATAAGTAAGATGACTAAGATTATAAGTTCATTTACAACGCCCATCGCATTTACATTTGAAAAAGTAGTACCGTCTATATGTGAGAATCCGGAATCGGAAGAGAATAGAGGAGGTTGGACCAGTCTGTAAGATCGAACATGTCAACGTCTTGCCAAACAATCGTATCCCGATAGCCAATATTTTCTTCCCAGTAAAAAGCCATGTTATTGTAGCTTTGAGCATCCCAAGTCTACGGCGAACGAGGAAAGAACGAAAAAAAAAGGAAAATCAATTGTCATTGCCTTTTCATTTAATGTGTATCATGCAAATCTTGTATTATAATTACATTTTAATCAATTTTTATAAATTATTACTTAACGCAAATTAAATAAATATAACGTATATATATATTGTACAATGTCTGAGTTTTCTTTTTCTCATTTATCCCTGTTTTAGAACTTACGCGTTTATTGGCGATTATCCAAGCCGAAATCATCAAATTCTTTTGATCCTTGGCGCTCTTTTTCGCCTTCTGAAGGTAAGTGTACACGCCGTCCTTGCGGCTGTGCAGCAGGTAGTAGTAAGCTTTGAGTAAATAGTAATGAGACTGGATGAAGCACGAAGTCTTCATGATCTTATCGAGATCTTTCATTATGCCTTCGGTGTCCGATAGTAGAGTTTCCATTTGCTTGCTTTTTTTCATGTTGATACATCGCGTTATGAGAATCAGCTGACATTCGAGAATCTAAAAGCATTTATAAAATGTTGTAAAAACACTAATCCATTTTAATAAATTGTAAAAGCGATTTCAACCTTGCAGTATGTTATGATCTCCGAGTAGCATGTCGTTTTAAAATTATTATCTTTGTAATAATACAAGTCTACGATGAATGCAGTTGACAAGTCACCTCTGAAAGTACGTAAAATTAGTAAAGCGAAGCTCTTGCGACAAAATAACGATCGTTACTTTCGCAGCTGCCATGACCAGAGCCCGACCATGAGGCGCCTCAGGCTCTTGGAGTCCCGTAAAACGCAAATCTCTGACTTTTCTGAGTCTGAATAAACGAATAAAGTTGCCGAATTAAAGAAGGATACAAAAATAAATTATTCATTACATTATTCAAGCAAGTCAGAGGTTTCATTCAAGTCGTCAAATTAATTTACATCTCCTTAAAAAAAAATTCTCAAAATACAGTCGAAAATCCGACAAACCCAGGATTTTCCGAGCGTACTGCGAGCAGGACTCGTAGCTCTCTATAAGTATCCCCGCGTCGAGTAGCAGATCCATGCAGAGGGCATAGTACCAGGTCAAGGCCGACTTGTCGACGTCCAGGATCGCGGTGTCGCGCAGCTGGTGCAGCAGGTCCATCGCCTGGGGAACTCGCTTCAGTCGTATCTGCGACAGGGAACGGTCGACGCGCGATAAAAGTCAGCCCTCCTCCTGTAGCTATATTTGTCGGCGCGCGACTCACCGTTACTTGTATCAGCGACGGCAGTATTTTCAGTTCCAGGTTGAGCATGTGAATGGCGTTGGCGATTCTGAGAGCCTTTATGCCCAAGTCCATTGCCCTCTCCAGGCGTCCGCGTAACAGGCTAATCCGGGTTGGAATTTCAGTCGATTTTACTTATTGTGGCGCGGCGCGTGTAATTAATGAAGCGGACCAATATGTTTTATTGACTCTCTCTGTGGGCGCTCGTGAAAGCGTAATGCGCGCGTAAGCAAGTGCAATTAATGTAGCGAGCCGGGGGAATTGAGACAAAATATAGGCGCTTGACTGCAGGGAAGTGTAATTGGTATAACGATTTGTTCGTAAGTAAAGTCGTTCTTCCTTCATCGAGTTCTTAGATAATTAGTCATATTTACATAAAAAATTAACTACCTGACTTTGAACATGGACCTGTACACTCGAGCCAGCATAGCAATCTCCTCGCTGTTAGACCATCTGCGTCTCTGCTTAATCACCAAGACTATATACTTTTGCATGTCGTTCACGAACTCCAAATCACCCGCTTGCGAGTATATTTTCACCATCGATATGTATAGCTTGCACTGGTTGAAAAAGCTGCTCTGATCGTAATTCCAGAAGCCGACTACGATGCTTTGAAGGGAGGCCAGTGTCGCCGCCCTGTGGTGACCGTTGATCTGCAGACAAACCCTTCTGATAAAGGCGCGTCCAAGGGCGCAATTTATCGGAAAAATTCGACTTTGACCTTACCAAGAGTATTTTGGAGAGCGAACACAGGCAGGCGGCGGTGTTTTGATGGACGAGGGTGTCAATTTTGGGCTTCTCGTCCGTCTTGATAGTGGGTGTACTGAATGCCCAGCGGAAGTTTTCCCTGAGTCGTTCGTAAAACGTTTTGTAACACGTCTTGATGCTGGAGGTGGGGTAGTGGTGCTTGAACAGGAGCAGTGCCTCGATGTAGTTTCTTTTGGATTGCGGGTAGTTGCCCAGGAGCAAAAATGCATCCCCTGAGAAGAACGTTTGTTATATTCATTTGATAAATATTGGTTTGTTTGAATTGTACCTCGCAAGCAAAGAATTAAGCTTTTCTTAAATAACTTCGCGTACAGGACAGGATTCGCCTTGTCTTGGAAAGTAGTGACGTACTGGAAACAATAATGTCCTTTTAAAATAACTTCTTGAGTTGATGAGACAACTAGATTTAAAAACTAACTGACATCATTTCTTTCGTCGGCCTTTGCTAATAATTGAAGCGCGTAATTTGGCTGGCCGAATTCGATCAAGGCTGCAGCGTACTCCATATTGAAGTTAATAATCTTCTCGTTGTTATCTTTGAATTTAAATTTCGTTGATCAAAGTGTACAGAGATGTAGCGAACATTATTTTCAGATAAATAATCTACCATAATTATTCATGTGACGTTGGAGCCTCATAAAAATGCAATCGATTATTTCGATACAACGGCAATGCCTGTAATCTACGTGTTGAAAGTCTTCCAAAGCTATGGCTGGATCCAAATATTCGAATTCTGCAGGATGTATCTTTGAGCTTCTCCATGCGAACCTCTTCTTTGCACTGACGACAAAACTTTGCTTTGGATATTCTGAAAAAGGTAATGCTGTAAGTGAAATCGAGGTGCCCGTGATAAATGAAATTTAAAAATTATTTAAACTATACCCAAAGTACACTTATTAACGTGACTGCTTGCTGGTGCTGTTTTTTCATCTGGACTTTCAATAGAATTTAAATATTTGTACCTGTTCGATTCATAAATCAGCAAGTTTTTTTCTATTTCAGATTTCTCTTTATCACTCAGTGGTTCTGCTGACTCTAATTCTGCTTCTCTTTGGCTTCTTAATTTTATGCGTGATTTTTTAGTTTTCCTCTGTTTAACAAAAACAATTCTGTATTATAATTATATAAATAACTTTATCAATGTTGATAATTTATTTTTAGAGGCCTAATTTATATACACATTCGATAGATTTATCCAGATAAGTAAAAAACTACAGCTGTGAAAATTGCCTCTGTTTCCAAGGACACAATTAGAACCTATTTATGGTTGAACTTACTGTTGTTCTCTTCTCTACCTTGCCCGGTATTTTCAAAAAGGAACCACCGCCGCAGGCTGAGCACTTTTTGGCACCTTTCTTGTAAATTTCAATAGCCAGCGCGTTACACGATTTTTTCTCATCCTCCGACATCAGCTGATCGTAAACATGCTCTTGAAATAAGAAAACTTTGAACTCCAGATTGCGACAGTGCGCGTATCGCGGTATATAACTTTCCTCCGGTGAAATGTCTAATAAAACAAGAAAAACGCTATTTTACCGCTTGCCGTTTTAACGAAAAGCACTAGAGTTTTTCGCTGCTGCGAGGTAAGGTTAACGTAGTTTTTTAAGTGATTTAAGGAGAAAAATATTAGCTGCTCCAGGCAAAAACAAATTTTTTCGAAACGTTTAGAACATAATGTGGTAAAATAAAAATTGTATTGTTCATTTTTCAATGAATAATCCCGTAATTAACGAAAAAAGAAAATAGTAATTGAAATTAATGATGGTACATATTTTTGAATATATTTTATAATCACGTCAAATACAAAAGAATCGCAAAATTGTTTTGAAAATGAAAACATGTTAATAAATATGAAATAAAAAACATAAAAAAATTCCAACCGACTACCATTTTTAAGTTAGTCCACTAAAGGCACTAAGATTCACCAACGCGGAAACGCTTTGGGCAACGCGCAATAACGATCCCATTTATGTATACATCAGTAATACAACGAATATAACGTGAAACGACTCACGGTCCAAGTGACACCGACAGTGTACCAAGTGATGCATGTCCGAGAAAGTATTCCTTCCACGTTTGGAGCAGAAGGAGAAGTCATCGACCTTGACTGAGCGCCTTTGCATCGAGGCGCAATCGAAAATTCGTATTCGCATCAGATATTCCACCGCTGCAATTTTCGCAATTTTATATATGTACTTTCTAGACTGGTTTTTCGAATTTTTTTATCGGCTTGCTTAATTTTACATTTTGACTGGGCTTCAAACTTTCTGATTTATTGAAGCCTCGCGCGCTCGAGTCTTTCGTTACGCGCGCCTAGATTATACTTCGCGGCGCTGCAGGCCATATAAATGAAAAAGGCTTCCACTCTGAGAAGTGTAGTTAATATTTTATACCCTATTGAATTTCATGTTTATTTTGGCTTCATTTTGATAAATCTGGTTTAAAGTATTATTTATTAAAATGCACAAGGAATAATTTCTTTTTATTGTTTTAGAAAATACATGTCAATCAGAAAATATGGCAAACTTTTTCCTTAAATCAATTCTATATGATAATTTATATTCGTATAATTTTATTTTAAAACTATAACTTTTTAGTTTAAAGTTAAAATGTATCAAAGGAAAAATGAATTATTAAATTGCAATTTATTTTAAGAACCCAATAAATAATCAAAATATTAATTTCAATACATTAGGTTTAAATTTATTTAAAAAAAAAAGAGATATCCCTGGTAGAAAATTAACCAATTGTGCTGATTAAAGTGTATCTTAAATGGAGCGCCTTTTAGCTAAAATTGATGTCTAAATTAAATAAAAACAAATGGAAAATCATTTTAAAAGATAAAATATTCCCTCGTAGAAGTTGAAAACATTTTTAGAGCAAGAATTCGCCATTTTTTTTAAAAAGTGTTATAAATGGCCAAAAAATGCTCCTTAATGAGCCAAATAAATGCTAAAATTTAATCTCAAAGCATTAAAAATTGTGTGATTTTTACTAGGGTTATTACACTAAAATGTTCATGAGCAAACATTCTTAATTATTTGATAATACCAAAAAATAATAGCAATTCGTCGTTTTTAACTACAAAACAAGCTAAGAATTGGCTAAAAACTGCTTAACGTTTCTACCAGGGATCAACAAAAAAATATATTTTCTTTAAAAGCAGCTTAACATAAATGTCACTTCCTAATCTGTCTAAAATCCCCTTTTTTTAAACGAATGTAAAATCAAACAAGCACCGCATACCAACGCAGAAGCGCAATCTTTCTTCCGACCATCACCAGCACAACGCAATCCGTCAGTCGCATATGTATCATTACCTAAAGTAAGTTTCAACGGCTGATCGACAGGCCGCAGCTTCTCGAGCATGGCCCTGGAGCAGACCTTGCCGATTACGGATGCAGTCTTGACAATGTCCTGCTGGAACGGGGTCAGCTTCGAGAAGATCTCCTCCGCGAGCCCTGTAAGCAAACGAGTCGTCGTCGCCTTTTACTATCCCCCCCGGGAACGAACGGCTCTTGGGTAAGAGTCGCTTCACTCTCCTCCTTCACAATCCCATTGTCGGCGGCCAAGTCGCGGATCGTTAAACAAAGGGTCTATTTACGCGCTTTCTCTATTATGAGCGCGCGCGAGCCTAATGCGCCTGGGTACAGGCGCTCTTTTTGCGAGCGGGACGAGCGCGCTTCTTTCTGCGTTTTTAGAGCGGAGGAACGCCCGAGGGAGTCGGTACGCTGGAGGAATATTGTGCGTGGCAGTTGCACGAGTTTATTGATTGTAGACGTGTATCGATCGCGATAAACGTAGAAAGTTTGCAAAAGCTAATCGATTGAACGAGGATTTTGAAAACATGACGATCTACTGAATGTATATACTTTAGTTTACTCTTTTTTGCATAATTCGATTAGTGTTCTAAAGCTGGTAAGTAAGACTAGTCTTACAAGGAGAGTGGCTGGCTTCGAAGTCATGAATTTTGCAAAACCGAGAAATTAATTTTTGACCAAAAATAGGAGACACAAGTCTTTATAACGTTCTTTTTTACAGGAGCAAAGAAATAGGCCTTTTTAAAAAAATCGATGGTCAATAGGAACATATAAAAATTCAAATATGTTCGTGACTAAACGTCTTAAAAACATTAAAAAAAACATTAAAAAATTACGTATATTTTTACTGCGTCTATTGCAATATAACAATTTTTAACTTAGCATAACAATTGGATATAAATAAAAATTTTTTTAAGGCAAACTAATATAAACTAAAGATCACGTTTTATGTTAGTTTTATATTAGTTTCCCTTAAAAATTTTTTATTTATTTCCAAGTTCAAGGTCAGGCATTTGGTTACAAACATATTTGATTTTTAGAATTGCAAACACTCTCCTGCTTAGAATAATATAAATTGATTTTACCGTGTATATCGATCGTTGTTAGATTATTAGCAATCTTGAAATTCTCATTTATTAGGCAAACTTTGATGCTGTATCTTCTATTCCAAGGTAATATTGGGGCCGTTTCTTCAGGAAACAAACTGGGCGTAATTCGTGTGACATCAAGTGATTTGGGTAAAATCAAGTTCATACTTTCAGCTTTGTCCGATGTAATCTCTTTGATATCAAGTGCATCATTCTGCAGCATTATTATGAAGAATAGTTCAAACCATCCTGGATTTCTAATGCCAGAGTTCATTAGAAAACTAAAACAAATAGATATGGACAAATTTAATAATTACTTAAAAAGTTAAAATTTAGATTTTAAATAATCTAATAATTATAAATCTCGGCAAAATTGGCATTTACATATAATCAAAAAAGTATTGAATCTCCTTGTAAAATAATTTTATTTTTTGTTACCAAAGAAGTTTGCCTAATTTCTTACTTGCTTAATTCAGCGCAAATTCCGCTAACTTCTAAAAATTGGCATGCCAGCGCCGGCAGATATTCGACATGTATACCCTGCAAATCGAGGAGCTTCAGTCGTTCGTCTTTGCAAATGTCTACCTCGACTCTCGACAAGTCGTCCCAAGATTCCGACCCCAAAAAAGTCACGGCCAGAACAACGTTTTTGTTATTTAGCGCCTCAGTTATGAACTGCCAGGACATGTAATCCACGAAGTGTACATTGTCGAGCAGAATGCAATACTTAATGTTCTTCTGTAAAGAAAAGTTTTTATTTAATTGTAAATGTTATTTTCAAATTGTTGTACACACATTCGTTATGAAAAATTAGATTCTGTGATTAAAAATTTCTTATTGAGAGGCAGTTTCATGAATTTAATTCTAGGCTGATTAATGCAAATTTCGAATAAGTAAAGGCCAGATCAGCGCCTGTACATCCTCTTCCCTTTACAACTTGTGTGTAACCGTGGCTTACGATTCCAGGAGTTAAAAGTGTACAGTTCATAGAAAACGCACAGTGTGCCAAGTTAATTCGTAGTGTTTAAAATTAATCACAATGTAAATTTACTAGTTGCTAAATGATTAATACAAAAAGATTTTATTTATTAAAAAAATTATAATTGAGTTTTTATCCTGATAATTTACTTAGTCTATATAGTTTTTTTTAAGTTACAAAAAGCATAAAATAATAAAAAATAACACCGTTTATCTTTATAATAATAATGCGATTGTTATAATACTGCAATTCAAAAAATTTGCTGCGATTTATATATAACTAATTGAACAAGGTATAAATTTTAAAATATATATTTATAATTTCACACTTAACTGCACTTAAAATCTTGCCAAAAATACGTAATGTCTTACGATAGCGATCCCAATCAGAATCTTTCATGTACTCTTTGGAAAGCTTGAACCGTACTCTCAAACTCCTATTTAAGTAACACAATTCGTCTACATTAATGATACTACACAGTTTCTTAGTAACTTTCCTTTCGAGCTCGAATATAGTATTATAATATTCCGCATTGAGAATCTGTTGAACGTTTAGACAATAAAATAATTAATAATTATAAAAAAGAAGGCACGTACAGCTAGTATATGTAGTTTAGAAAATTTCAATGCGTCAAACCTGTTTTAAAATTTCAAAAATGACGGAGTACGGTCTTAAAGCCCACGATGGATGAAGTACGACTGTTATTACTTTTATTTGCCTTGCAACCGCCATCATCTCGAAGGCATCCAAAAGCCGAGACTTTCCATTTCTGTAGGTCCCCTGCAAAAAAAATCTTTCTAAACTATTCAATCCAATTGTAGCTTTTGTTACACTTTGCGGTTGAAGGTGTACCAATTTCATTAAACTTTGTTAACTTGCCGTGAAATAAAATAATAAATAAAATAAACTTTTCTTTTAGTGTTTAAAGAAATTATTTACTGTAAGAGTCTAAGTTGTATAAATATAAAATATACACACGAACCTGAATTATAACCCCTGCATAGGATCTAGATTCAACTCCAATATCGTCCAAAAGCTCGCTAAACATTTCTAAATCTTCAAACCTGCCTAATATCGGATACACATTATACATTTCTTCATCTACAATTTGGACACTGCAGCACAATTATTTTTAATGAAATATTACACGACAAAATCAAGTTGAAAATTTTATTCAAGTATTAAACATTTGAACGTTGTTTAAGATTTTTTTAAAAATCAATACGCACTGCCTTACATCATAATAAGCAGAAAGATGTTTTCCAACTTCCATCCCTTTTGCCAGAATAAAAAAATTCTTTTTCTTAATACCGCTGTATACAAGGGTATCTAAATCACACGTAACCTATGAAAATAATTACCCGAAAATTGAGAACTTAATAGCATTTAATTGAAAAAATTTTCCCATCTTTTGTTTAATAAAAATACCTTATTAGGAGAAAGGTAGGTAGTATTTTTCGACCTCGTTTCTGGTGGTCCCACAACTGTATAATGTCTTCTAGCAACGTAACCAATTACGCCGACATAACACATTTCTACAAGACGTAAAAGATGTATAAATACATGCATATTCATCAGGCATTTGGATGGATTTGAAAAATGATTAAATTTCATAAAAAAATGGCTTTCTTAAACTTATTTTTTGCAATAAATGACCATGCATCGAAACCAACTTTAATTCTACTTCACTCGATCGATTCGATTCGAATGTAGAAAAAGTTCACCTGTCGAAATTCCCAAGGACACCTCTGCGATGGCGGGCATAGTTTTCAGAGTGCTCAGCAATTTCCAGGCGCACGTGATGGCGAATTGGCAGTGATTAAGATCCTTGAGGTAGCTGCGAATACCGAAGACAAGGCGAAAGAATATGCTGGTACCGCGTATGCTCACGCACTCGATGCATCCCACGTGCTTGCAACGGCTACAATATTCAAGAGACTCATCAATTCAGAGAGGTTGAATCGAAAAATTTTGATTGTTTTAAGCTGAAATCTAATGATTAGATAGAAGACAATACATTATTCTGATGATGATATTGTTTGAGAAGAAGGCATTCTTTTTGTTGAATTACTTTCTTTTCGAATAAAATAATTTGATAATGGCAGTTAGATGAAGTACAAGTGGGATTGAGCAAAGATTTTAGTAATATATGTTGTGAAATGTATTGAAATTATGTACGGTCTATTTGCATATGAACGAGATAATCATAAATGGAATTAATCTTCTTTTAAAAAAGAAACTTACCTTGTGACAATAGCATGACATTTATTAGTAAGTGAAAGAAGCTCCATGTCTGAACACTCTACAGGTATTATTTCTAAGATAATTACACTAACATTTTTCATTTGCGTTAAATACTCTAAAGGCTTATTCTGCTCAATCTAAAAGAATGATAAAAGTATTTTGATATTTTTTGATGTTTCAATTGTTTATACGTTCTGCGTACCTGTTCTATAACGGATGAAATCACAAAATTTCTTATAGTATTGCCCAACTTGATTTTACATCTATTTAATAGTCGCTGGCGCTCTGAAAAACAATAATTTAGCCAATACATTCCATCGCTTTTTTGAAACGCTTTAAATTTAATTAACTTATATTGCAGAAAAGAGCGGGACTAGTGTATTATTATCTATAGAGGTAAGTAGGCGTAACCGTCATAATTTCTCAAATAAGCAATATTTAACCACAATGCTGATTAGTACTAATTACACAGTTTTATCCATATTATTTTAATAATCTCTAATATAATTAATTTAATTAAAGGTGATAAGCGTCAATATTATGCTAACTTAAAAGTGAAATATTAGATTTTAAAACGCAATATTTTTTCGTCATAAAAACTCTTATTTCTTATTAGTAATTTACTTAAGCTATTTATTATATTTACGTTGGATGATATTTCGTTGTATTCCACGATTCTGAACTATAGCAACACAATCATCCTGATTCTCTCTATATATAGTAGCGGTACTTAGTGAAGTTAATGATATATTTGAAAAAGTGTTAATGAACTCCTCCTTAGAATAAGAATCCGTCTCTTGCTTCTCGGTAATTATTTTTGGTTTACAAAGAATCTCTACTTCTGGTTCTTCAGTTGTATATGCAACACAAGTATTTTCATCCTTTATTAGCTCTTGATTAATCTAAGATTATAACACAGTTTTTAGCTGTTACTTAATCTACAAAGTGATTTTCATATTTTAATTTACAAGTTAACTTTACAAGGTCGAAAAACCTGTATATCCGTTTATAGGAACTTTACATATAGTTTAAACGTGATAAAAGGCACAGGTCTGGATTGATGAACAATTTTCTAAAGGTTCAAAACCCATTTTGATTTAATTTTTATTTACTTGTTCAATTAGAAAAAGGTTAAAAACGTTTAATCAATAAGACTTTTATTACATTATGAAAATTACTCACTACATGCCAATACAATTTTAATTAGGCAATTAGGAACGTACAATTTTGCAAAAATTCCAAGTATTTAAAAAACAAAGTTTTAAAAGCAAGATTGGACGTTAACATTTATCTAATAATAAATAGTTGTTAAAAGGCACTGAAAGAATCGCCAAAAAACGAATTTCTTAAAAAAAAAACAAGGTAAAGATTAATCAGAGATGTACACTACCCTAATGTGCCTTTTGTCCACAATGTCGTAATCGTAATTGGTAAACTCGCAATGCTCCCACACGTTCTCGGCGAGAATCAGTTCGCTGGGTCGACTCGTTCTGATGGCCTTTCTAAGCGCTATCATCGGCTCGCCGACGAGAACGTAATGGAGATGCTTACCCTCGCCGATCATCGAGAAAGTTACACTCCCGGCTGAGATGGCACCTTTTATGGACGCTTTCGAGAAAGCTTTCACGGAAGGCGGTTAATTTTAAAAGTTTAGGGTGCGAATGACAAATTAGTACGTATTGATTATTATAGCTTTAGTAAAAAGTTATGCTTTCTCGTTTATTCGAAAATTGAAGTTTCGATATAATTAAAATACCTCTGTTTATTTCAAAGAAATTCTTTTCAAAGCTGTCTATAGCGCTCTTTATAGCGAAGAAGCACGATATAACTTTGCACGTAACTTTCTGAATTGGCTCGCCATCCTGCATTTTCCATATTGACAAAATTCCTTCACCTGAGTAGAGCGCAACAGATATTTAAGATTTATCGTAACGTAGGATTGTAATTTGTAGCTGAGATAAATATAGCCCATTGAACCTATGGTAAATTTTAGCACGTCTCCTTGACTGGCGCAAATTTGTTCAATAATAGTACTTGTGTATAAATTAAAAATCTTGGTAAAACCCATACTTCCATGATTCTGAGCGTTAGTAAATTCATTAAACATCGAATATAAACCTTAGAGAACAAGAATTTTTTATCATTAACGCGCAAGTTAAATTAATTTTAAGAAAATTTCTAAATAAACCAAACCAGCAATGTCTATGAGGCACAAAACCCCAAACGGGTGTGTATGGAACTTTTTTTGGGCCTCGATTAAAAAAATAAGTTCATTTGGCACAAAAGTTGCTAGAAGCGCTAATCTTCTATTTGTATTATTACGATATAATGCCTAAAATGAATTATTAATTAATTAATTATTATTACTATTCAGCAAAATTATTTAATAAGATTAGTTACTATGGTAAATTTTAATTTCTAACCTTTCGCAAAACATTGATGTCTTTAACTTTAAAAATAGGTCCAAAAAGTTCGGCCGACACTACCGAAGGGAAATGAACGCCTTTTGGCTTCACCATCCTTATTTATTATTTAATAAGATACATTTTCTCAATACTTTTACTGTGGCCAACAGTATAATTCACATGTGCGTAAAGTAGTATTTTCTGACATGAACACAACCACACGCAGTCGATTATTTTAAAATATATATATATATAATGAATGTAAGATGCAAAGTAATGAATTTCCGTCTGTTTCATACTGCAAGACATTGAATATTTCTTATTTAAAAGTAAAATTATTTTGTTTTCAAAGCATAAAGTAAGAAGGTGGAAAAATTGGAGCATTAAAATATTAAACAAAATATTATTTTGAGTTTTTTTTATTTTTTTTTTATTTTTTTTTATAAATTTTGTATGCGCCAGGAATGTTTACGTTGACTTAAATCTAGTTACCCATCACCCAATTATCTACCCGATTATTCTACTTCTCATAATTCGCAATTACAGCATTTAAATTTAAGATACATAAAGAAAAATTATTCCGCATAATTTTTAATATATCTTCTTGATTTAATACAACTCGAAAGCCTCGCGATTTTTCGAAGTGGTCTTGAGACTTTTTAATAGCGAAATACGTTTTTCGTCCATTTTTCACGATCGAATACAATAATTGAATTTTCATTAATTTTAAACTATAAAAAGTTATAAAAATTCATTTGCAGCCAAATTTCATTATTCATAAACTAAGCACTTTAATCATTAAAGATGGTTTATACGATAAAAATGCGGTATAAAAGTTTTCAAGCTAAACTATTGCTTAGCTCATCTCAAACGATAAAGCAAAATTATTCAATTTGTAAAAATCTGCAGAAACAATTTGTGCTTAGTTTTTGATTAAAGACCGACAATTGTAGTATTCGAAATCTACATCGAAGCTTATATCTAAGCTACTTAGATGACTAAAATTTTTTGGTCATTTATATACACTGTACATAGCATTTATATACATTTTCAAATTTCGAAAGCGAACGAAATAATCGGAATCACTTTTTCCTACATTCGCCTGTAAATTAATTTTTTCGAATATTCTCTATTCGTGCAAAATCATATTTAGTATAAGAATACTGTTTCATCTTATGACGCGTACAAAATCTTATCTTATTTATCCTTCAATTCAGTAAAGAATAATAAGTACATAGGAACACGTTTTTCTGCGTTAAGATCTAATCACTTAGTTCAATACTGTATAAACCTATTCCAAAACTAAAGTTGATTTTAAAACAGTATTTTTGCAACCACGGAAACTCCCTTGGAAATCCATGGACAAATATTACATAAAAAAAAATGCATAAAAAAAAATTTTGTTTTGCAAATAAATATATTAGAAAATATACGAGAAAATATATATATTAATTAAATATAAAGAAAAATTCGAATTTTCTAAAATTGAAAATAAATAAAGCTTATTTGTCTTTGGAAATTCCGTAAGCACAATGTAGGTATATATGTATATATATATAATTCTCTCTATATAATCTTTTGGCAATGACTTGACTAATGATCATAAAAAATTGCACTGAGAGTTTCCCTTTCCCGATCATGCATCGCTAGCCTCGGACTAGTTAGAAAAATATTATTCTTTATACTCTATATTTTTGTTTCGAAAATACTCCTCTCTCTCCTAAACCTGTACAATACATCTCGTTATTTACATTATTGTATTTACATCGAACTCTGTTCAATGTTCGAGCGCTCATCAAAGACAGCGCTTTTCCGGAGATCCTCAAATCCTTCGAAATCTAAGCCTTCGTCAGATCCAAAGCTTGGTCCCCGTCGTCCTCCTGGTCCTGACTGTTGTCGTTGTGATCGGCCGAGTACCTCGACGGACTGACGCAGTTCAGCGGCTGGTCGTCCTGCTCGGGAGCCTCGTTGGCACTGCCGTACTTCCTGATGTAATCGAGGATGGAGTCTCTGATGTGCGCCATGTGCTCGAGCTGCTGCTGGTTTATGTTGCCGTTGTCGTTGTTGAGGGTGAAGACGTTCGGCAAGCTGAAGGGGTTGAACAGCGAGGTGCAGAGCAGGTTCATCAGTCCCATGTTAAACTGGGGCATCAATCCGTTGGTCAGAGCTGCGCTTTGGAGAGCGGCAGCCTGAAGCGGGAGGAACGGGAATTGCGGCACGGCGGGCAGCCTGTTGAGGCCGGCCTGGTGCATCAACAGAGTCATCTGCTCGTTGACATCGCTCGGTGCCGCTGTGGATGGCTGTGGTGGTTCAATCTGGGCCTGAGCCTGCTGGGCCTGAGCTTGCTGGACCTGAGCTTGCTGGACCAGCTGCTGCTGGTGCAATTGCTGCAGGGTCTGCAGTTGCTGCAATTGCTGCAAGTGCTGGAGTCCGTCGGGCTGGGGCGGTGGTCCTTGCTGCAGGCGCTGCTGCTGTTGCTGCTGCTGTTCTTCGTCCTCCTTCTTGGGTTTGGTCTTGGGGCCGCGTTTCGTGCCGTAGACGTCGACGATCGGCAGAGGATTCGGCGATCCGTCGGCGTTCAAGACCATGGCGGGCTCGTGCTTGTATTTCCTCAGATGAAGCTTCAGCGAGTGGCAGTATTTGGTCGCGTAGGAGCAGTCGGCGCACCGGAATTGGTACACGTTCGAGTGCGACTTCAAGTGACTGTTCAGCATAGACTTGTTCACGCAGGAGTAATCGCACTGATTGCACTTGTACGGTTTCGAGCCGACGTGATTGCGCAAATGGTACTCAAGATGATGCTTGTACTCGGTGACGAACGGGCATTTCGGGCAAGTGAGCAATTTTTCGTCTTTGATGTGCGAGCGCGTGTGCTCCCAGAAATCTAGCTTCGTGATGGCGATGTAGCCGCACTGCTTGCACTTGTGCGTCTTGACTTTGCCCTGGCAATTGACTCTCGGCACCCGCATACCTATGACGGTGTCCTGGGAGTCGGTTTCGTTCTCGTTTTGAGCGTTGCTCGTCGGCTGGGGACTGCTGTATTCCGAGTTCGATCCGCTCTGAGTAAGCTGCTCCAGCACGGAATTCTTCACCTCGGTTGCGTCGCAGCGTCCGGAATGCACTATCAAGTGCTCAGAGAAATCAACTCTGTCAAATGAAAAAGACGGTAAGTCGCTGTACAGAATTTTAAAATAGTAAATGATACATTTAAGATGAAGAGAAATGTTTGAAAATTGAAAATTCGAACTTACCTATTCTGAGTCTTGTACGGGCACACTGGGCAGGCCAGAGGTTCGGCCGCCATGTCAACGCAGTTGGACCTGTCCTTCTCATCCTTCCCACTGCTGGAGGAGACAATTTGGCTACCGATGGCGCTCTTGGCCTTTCCAAATTTCTTATTTTTGTTCCCTCCGGTGGCGACGGGAGTGGCGGTCTCCGCCGCGTAGCTGCTGTTGTACATCGCGTAGTTGTAGATGTTCGTGGCCTGGATCGACTCCGGCGACGGAACGAAGGCGGAGATCGGCGACGAGTTGTCGGTCTCTGTGCTCGGAGCGCGACAGTTCGGCGAGCACTCGGATCCGCTCGTGTAGTAGCTGGGCGAGACTCCCGAGTCCTCGTTCTTCTCGTCCTGTGGTTCTTCCTTCTGCGGAAAGAAATGGATTTCGTTAGAATCGATATTGGCTTCTCTGCTTATGCCGATATCGGGCCAATCGGCGAAGAACCAAATAAGCTCCATTCACGGCAAGGACATGACACCCCGGCTTAACGGCGTCCATCCCCATATTTTACCGTCAAAAGTCTTTGCCTCCCCCGTCTCTAACGACGATAAAAATTTGAGCCGATCCGTTCGTCCCCCTTATATATATGTGCATATAAACGCGCGCGATCCCCTCGGCGGCGTCAAGTTATTTTTATCGCGCCTAAACGATACAGCCGGCAATGCCTGCGAATGTCCCGGCGAATGGAAGGAACAGAATGGAATCTCATTGCGCGCACGGAGCGGGCGACTCGAGCCAATCCTCGAGCGAGGGGAGCGCAGCCGCCCCCCACACTTATACGCGGGGGAGACACTGGAAAAACTGGAAAAAAAAAGGATTCCGGCGGATTACTCACCACCACTACGTTGGACCAGCCGTTGACGGTCGGCGACTGCTTCCCTCGGAGGGGCGTGCCGATGTTGGTCTGCTGGCTCTGGACGCGAATCTCGGAGTGGCGGCTCTCGGACTCTAGCTGCGTCTGAGACTGCTGGACCTTCGGCGAGCCCGCGTCGATGAGCGTCATGTTCATCGGCACGTCGATTTGCGCCTTGAGCTGCGGCTGATCCGGCGAGAGTCGCAGGGACTCGACGTAGTTTCCTCTCATGTTGATGGAGACTGCAACGGAAAAAATAAAGGGAGATTGTTAATTTTTATCTCGAGGAGTTTCGGCGCTGAGCACACAATGACCGAGCAGGAAACGAGAGCGTTTCCAGTGAAGAAAAAAAAAAGAAGAAGCGAAAAATATGCGCTGAAAAGAAACGCTCCGACAAAGGGTCGATATTCATAAAAAGTTTGAAAGACGAGAGCGATCGCAGGTGAGAGAGAGAGAGAGAGAGAGAGAGAGAGGCTTTTCCCCGCGCGACTCTCGCATGGAAATCAGGCGACAAAGGCCGGTCCGCCTCCCTTTTTTTCCCTCAAAAAAGGAGGCTTCGTACGCAAAAAATATCCTTTCTCCCTTTCATGCCCCCGCGGAAACCGGAAAAAGAGAGCCGCCGCGCCACTCGAGCGGGGGAGCGGGTGAAAGGGGGAAGAGAGTCCCTCATTGTGCGTCCGCTTTCCCGGAAAAAGGGTTTTTCGCGAGGGGGGGAGAGGGGGAAAGAGAGAGAGAAAGGAGAGCGAAGCGTCTGGCTTGCATATTGGCCGCGGCTTTTTCCTTTCTTTAGAATTTTTCTTGCGCGTACCGTCGGGCAGTCGTTCCTTCCAAGGTCTGCGAGGGAAGAGAGAACTGCGGGGTCTTAATTTATTCAAGTGGAGCGACGCGTCGGCCGTTTTCTAGAACGGATGAGACGAAAAGAGATGAAAAAAGGAGCGAGGTAGAAAGTTTTGAGAGAGAGAGAGAGAGAGAACCCAAGGGTGAGAGAGAGGCCCGGTTGCACGAGATTTTCGGGTATTTACGATACGTATCTGGAGCTTTGGCTCGGTGCACCTTTTTTTATTGCGATACGTGACTTTCGACTCGAGTCGCAATAGCTTTATTGCCGCAGCAGTAAATATACGGTTTAAAGATACAAAACTCCTTTTTGGGTTAAACGAACTTTTTAATGAACATTCGTCGAAAATTAGCATAAATTTTGAATATCCGAGAGAGAGACACTCGTGGAAATTTGCCGTAGAGGCAGGCCAGTCGGTAGCGCGGAACAAAAGGCCGACCGAAGGATTGTAAAATCCTCGGGTTAAACCACAGAGCCAAAGCCCAGTTGAGTCCTTTCGGGATTTGTCACCCGTCATTGTCTCTCGGGGCCCGTTCTGGAGGCCTTAACGAGACAGGTCGTAAATAATAAATTCTGACCTCCGGACGTTGGCCGACCTCCGGGAGGCCCCGTCGGCTACCGTAAGGGGTAGTATTTTGGCGCGCAAAAGTCCGTTCTCGTTTCAACGAGGCCTGATGCACAAAACCCGGTGTGCGCGCAGGTAATCGGCTTTTCGAAAAAGAGAAAAAAAAAAAGAAAAAGAGGCAGGAACCCCCTCCGGTCGAAGAGTCGCAGCCTAGTCATCAGTCATTTGTTTTGAAATTACGAAACCAGCCTCGTTCGCCTTTTGGAATTCGGTCGACGTCGTGGAGAGAGAGAGCACTTTTATCGAGTGGAAATTTTCAACCGAGGAATGTTTGTATACTCGATCGAACGATCGATCGGGCAATGTACGATTTTTAATCTTTCCGCGTATTATTTCGGCCCTACTTGCTATATACCGAGTCGGCTCTCGAGAGCGCCAAAATTTCGGAGTTTTTCGTTTACGGAAGCCGCTAATCTCTATCTAATCTGGCTCGACGGCCGTAAGCGATTAGGCCTTTTTTTTCCCCTGAGGCTAAAAAGGAGAAAAACCTTATCCGCAGAGAAAGACTTTCGTATATATGTGACTCATCCGACGGATCAATTGTTTCTCGCGTACTATAAGACCTTAGGCCCTCGTGTTTGCGACGGACAAAGACGCAGACTCCCCCGTATCTAACGCACAATCGGACAGTCCAGATAATGGCTATCTCTATTTCACGGAGTGAAGCGTTTCCGCGCGGCGCCGGACGGAAGAAGAAAAAAACTCTATCCGCTAATCCTCCCATTATCTATTCTCCAGAATGCGAAAAACATTCGGTATACGATTTTAATAGCCCGAAAAAGAGAGGGCCTCGATCGAGCAGAGAGAGTGACATTCCCGAAGGACGCGCGAGCAATATTTACAAAAGTATAAGAAAATGATTCGCTCCTGGGCGGTGTGCGGCTATTAAAAGAAAAAGAAACAAAAAAAACAGGAGTCGACGACACGGGAAAAATGCTCTCGCGAATCAAAGGTCGTACCTCGAAAACAAATATATACGAGATCCGCGCGAGAGGCGGCAGCGGCGCTCGGAGTATAAAACGCTCTCTCTTCGCTCTTCCGTCTTTTCGGCGAGGGAGGAGAGAGATGCAGTAATGAGAATCATTCGCTGTCCTTCTCGATTAGCCGATCGATCGCTTTTTTCGCCACGCGCGCCGCTCTCGTACACCCTCGGACCCTCCTCGAGTTACTGTGCGCGTCTGCCCGAGTATTAGTCTCCTCCTATTCCACGCGCGTCTCTTTTTCCCCCCAATGCGCTTTCCCGCTCTCTCTCTCTCTCTCTCTCTCTCTACTGGCGATTGGCTTTGTTTGCCAGGACCAATACGTTTTTGCGCGACGGCTCTCTCCATCTTCTTTAGGCCCCCCCGTTTTCTTGCCGCTGTGTTTTTTTTTTGTTTCGCGCCCGCGACGGTTTTTTTGCCGGGTAATCGCGCGGTTTGGAAGGTTTTCGGGGAGGGTCTCGAATGTTTTAGTTTTTTAGAGTAATGATGAAACTGGGTGATTATTTTTTTTATTTAATTTGATCAGTTTTTTAAGTAAAAATCGAGGTTTTTAATTAATTTTAGTAATTAGATAATAAAATAATTTTGTGGTTCGGTAAATTTTATAAAGGTTTGCTAGAGGTTTACTTGGGGATTAAATTTCATTAATAGCTGTTTAAGTAAATCAAATAAACACATCAAATAAATTCAGAGAAATGTCGATCAATTTTATTACACAAACATCGCAATCAAAATAAAAGCTATGTAAAAATATGTGTACGAGAACGTTTTAAATACGAAATTTTCTCGACGATACAATTTTATAATTTCAAATTACTGAATAAAATATTTAATTTTCTAATTTTTTACAAATAAACATGCACTCCACATTTTTTAATTAAAATTATAAAAAAAATTAATTTAACAATTAAAATTTATTTTCTAATTCAATAAATAAATAATAAACTCTTAATTGTTTAAACTAAAAGCAGACCACATTTCATCTCCGAAAAAAATCAGCTCCTTTCGTAGCGAAGCAAAGAATCAAAGTCCACGAAGTCCCTTTAATTCCGCGTATAAAAAAAGCGCTCCGCGCCTCTCGAAAAAAAAAGAAAATAGCGAAAACGAGCCGAGTTCTCGAAATAAAAAATGATCATTTACCTGCGCCGCGCAAACTCTCGCAATATCGGTAATCCATCGCGGAAAAACGTCTCTCTCGTCCGTCCTCGCGCTGCACGTGGTCCTCTCTCGCAAAGGTCGCTCACCGCCGGGGGACGTCGGAAGCTCGACTGGGCAGCGCCGCACGAAAATTTCCCGTCGATTTTCCCGGGCCGCGCGCGCTGTCTGCACGCTCCGTCCCCGAAACGAGGCTGTTTTTGCGCGACGACAGAGCCGCTCTCTCTCTTTCCGAGCGCGAGAGCGAGATGGAGCGAGAGAGCCGCTCTCCCGAAGGATATATAATTCGAGCAAAACAACCGAAGAACGCGACGGCGATAGAGAGGCGCGACGGCGGTGGTGGGGGGCGCCGATTCCTGTGTGCCCGTCGGCTTTTAACGTCGCCGTCGCGCGGCTTTTTTACAAGGACCGCCGCGGAGGGGGAGGAGGAAGGCTTTTCACTCTCTGGTTGGCGTTCGCGCGCGAGGCGGCGCGAGAGCCGCGCGCCCCCGGCGTTTGAATCTCCCGCGCTTGCGGGGGCGAGGATATGAGGCGGCTCGCGCCGCGTTTCGACCGGCTTTACGACGGTGAACGGCTGATTTTTAGATTTCAAAGGGGGAAACGCACTTTTGGAGAGTATTTCGGTGCGTAAGGAAAGTAGTTGGAAAGTTGGCGAGATTCTATTTAGTGAAAAGTATGTTAGAAGAGAAGTTTTATTTACGGAAAATATCTATACAAAAAATTGCAGGCCAATGCAAAGGCTGAATTGTGATTGATTGCATTATCGTTAAACTAATCGGTGAAGTTGTATGATAAGGTTGCAAAAATTTTAAGTCGTGCGTAAAAATTTAAAAGTACAGCGCACATTCTTGAAAACAATTTAAAAGAGTCGAAAAACTTTGTATAGATATTTTACAGTAAACTACAGGAGAAGTAAGAAAACGATCAGTATAAAAAACAAAATTAAACACTATGTACTTACAAGTAAAAGGACTGACTGGATCTGCGTTGGAAGACTGCAGCGGTCTGCACTCCAGTGCCGACAGCAGGGTACTCATTTAGCGCTCGGCGCACTTCGGCGAACACTCTTTAGCCACGTCTGGACAAACTGCCGAAACACCGGCAAAAACCAAGTCACACCGTAAAAGCACCAAAGTTCCGAAAGAGCACGATATCGGCTGCGTGATGCGAGGACGAGCCGTCTGTGTTACCAAGACGAACCGGGCGACTCGACTGAAGTCCAGGAGCCGGCACGTGGTGTACATATACGCACAGTTTTCCGCCTATCCCTTCCCTCCCCGCCGCTCGGCTCTTCATCCCTGAGGGGCCGACCAATCGGACGGGGCCGCACGGACTTGCCGGGGGCAACGCGCGCGCAGACACCCTTTGCCTGCTGCCCCCCTCCACCGGCCGCAGAGCAGAGTCACTCGAAAGGAGGGTCCTCTTGCTCCCTCCAGGTGCATCTCCCGAATTAACCGAGCGGCGCAAGACGAGGCGCTTGACGCTACGCCCCCCTCCTTTAGAGGGGGGCCTATTTTGCATGTACCTGCTTCCGGGCTGAGGACTGGTTTTTGGCGGAGGTCGTTGACAATTTTTGCGGGGCGGCGGGGGAATCCTTGTTTAGGCTTTTTGCGAGGCTTCTTTTTTTTACGAAGCGACGAGGAAAGTAAACAATGCGTAGGCGGCGTCTTCGATTATTTTGGGAGACGGATTTTTCGTTTGCGGAATAGATAAGATGTGCGCGGCGTTTCTTTGCTATTGATGTTTTTACTTTGTTTAACGGTTCGACTAATTTTTACTGTTGCTTTGAATAATTTAAATGACTTTTATCGACAATTAAATAACAAATGTATAATTTTATTAATAATCAAAATTGCCAAGTCACAAGAAATAACATAACTAGTATTTCACATTTTTTAATAACTAAAATATATTAAATTGACTATCAGAATATCATCAAGAATTAAAAACAGAAATTTTTACCAAAAATACAGCGATCGACGATAAAAAGAAAACGAGCAATCCTACAGACGAAAGACAACTTGACTAATTAGACAAAGCATCTCTCTTAAAGGGCTAAAAACGCAGGCATAAATCGCGTAAAGCCTCCGAACGACATGTTAATGCGGCCCAAGACGTTTCCGTATTTCCCAGAACTCTCGGGAAAGAGAGGGTTTCACCTATTTTTTTCTCATTACATTTTTCTTCCTTCCTTCGTCTAGCCCACACACTCGGCTCCTCGCTCGATTTGAAAATAGTCGCAGCCCAAACACCCTCGAGCCTTTTTCCGCCTTCACGGAAACTCTCCGTACGTCGTTTTTCTTTCAATGGGTTACACAGGCGAGAGAGAGAGAGAGAGAGAGAGATGCGTCGGTTTAAAAGTAGCTGCGGACACGTGCCGGCGATTTAAAAATAAAAAAAAACGCCGTCGCTGCTTCGACTACCATTTAGTGATTCGGGCTTTTTTTCGAGCCGGAAAAAATGCCCGTCGAGAGTAGCAGGAAGCCGGCCAGGGGGATCAAACTCTTTTGGCGAGGATATCGCTTTTGAGAATCGTGTTTTTCTTTTGCAAGTCTTTGCCGAGAGCGTGGGAAAAACTTTGGTAAAATTCGAATTTTATGGAAAAGCGATAAGGGTTATATACCTTTCCAGACATATTTAAAGGCTTAAAAGGTAAATTTATATTCAAAAATATCAAAACAGTCGGAAAAAGTTTTCTTGTTCATACAGAAAGCACGCAGAAGACTATCTTTCAAAAAGATTAAGTAAATTACCGAGAGATTCCGGTAGCGATACGATCCTAATGACTCTTTTTCCGGATTCCTTACCAACAACTGATTAAGTCTTTCGAGTATTTTAAAATTGATTTATCAATAATCCAAAAAACTCCCTGCGTATTAATTAATTAATCTCTGTCTAGACGGGAGTCTGAAAGAAAGCAGGCTATACTTTCGAATTTAATAAAGGTTAAAAATTTACGACCCGTTGTAAAGAAGTTTCAGCGATCCAAAGAAAAAAACCGTCATTTCTGCCTGACAAAGTCATAAAACGCTCGAGAACTTCCTTGAATGCGACAAGCGACAAGCCGCAGATAATTGTTTTTTTAAAATCGTATACTTTAGAGCTGAGAAACAGAGAAAACCACACTAATAAACTACTTAAGAAAACTTCCCACGCAGATATCGCATCTTAGATCCCTTAACGAACCCTTTTTAAACTGCACTTAATTTTACATAGTAAAAATCTTTACTAAATAAACCGTACTTTCTAGGCAAATCCAAGCCTTTCGCCGAGTTGCACGTTTTGCTTTTACCACCGAGAGCGAAATAGTCATCGCGAGCTTTTCCGAGGGGACGATATAATAATTCGGCGCGGCGGCCGAAAATAGCCCGCCGCGCGCACAAAGAACACTGCAATCCCCTCATCGGTCAAAAGGGGAGGCGAAAAAAGCAAACGCCGCTTTTCCCTGTATAAAGCGGATAACGCCCACGCCGAGAGCTCTCCCGATAAAATGGAGAATCGCGCTCGCTTTCATCTTCGATTCCCGGCGAACATCGCGATAGGACAAAAGCTTTTTCTACGCCGTAAAAGCTCGTGCATTGAGCGTTCCTCTGTCTCTCTCTCTCTCGCTCCTGTCCGAAAATGCTTAACGACCCCAAAGTACGTGGGGCCTCGCCACCCTCGTTCCTTTTTTTTTCGTCCGCCGGGGAGGGAGGGGGAGGGAGGCAGGCTTCCCTTCTTATCGCGTCTTTCACGGATGTATTTTCCTCCCTGACCCTTTTTCACTATTTCTCTCGGAGCTGCCCTCTTTAAGTCTCCCCCTCGGTCTTTTTTTCTGTTTTTTCGGAGGGCCGCCACTTACGGGATCTGTTTTCTCGCTCGGCGCTCTCTCTCTCTCTCTCTCGCGGGAGGCACGCGCCGGAGTTATAACGCGGCGCGTGCCTGCAATGTATTTGTTTATTTGCTCGGAGAGGATAAAGTCGGATATGCTGGAAAAACATTGGGATTTTCGGCGCTTTTCCGCTGATTAACCTCCCGATCTTTCCGCGCGGCCATAAAGAACAATGTTCTATTTTGAGTGTTCCTTTTTTTACGGGAGGGCATATTTCGATCTCTTCAAATATTTGCTTATATAAAACCTTTAACGCTCGACCGAAAAGCCTTCGCGTTTACGAATAAAAAGCCCGAAAACGCATCGAGGTCGCTGCAGATTATACGACAAAAGAAAAGCTCGGGCAATCTTCATCTCAATAGGGCCGTCGCGTCTATTCCAGCGACATTTCTCTCTCTATTTTCGGCCGGTCCACTCTCGGGCTTTGTGCCGCTTCCCCAAAAGAGTGGCGGCGGCGCTCTCCCGCTTTTTCCGCTTTCGCTCGATCTGCGCTCTCGGGGTTTCCGCGCGCACACACACACACACTTCCTCCGTCTCTCCCGCATATATATACACTTTCTCCCCGTCCTCCTCCTCCCTCGGCGGAGGCTTTTTTTCCTTCTTCCTCGTCGCTCATTTTTCTCCGGCGCCCCCCTCAGCGATCGGTCGCACGGCGCTCGACCAAATTTTTCTCCGGACGAATTCTGTGCCCGCCCGGCTTGGCCGTGGCCGCGATTGTCGCCGATAACGACATCACGCTCCGTTTTGCGCGTCGAATTATCGTAATGGCGAGAGAGAGAGAGAGAGAGTCTTGCTCGTATAATACGACGAGGAGGAGGAGGAGGAGGAGGAGGAGGGTTGGCTCGATCTCCTTTTTTGCCGGGGCATTGTGTGACTGATGACGCGATCATGGATAAAAGTTCGGCTAATCGCGGGGGATTCGGGATAAATGCCTCGGACACGTCCACGAGTTCTTGAAATAAACAAATTATTTGCTTTTGGGAAAAGTTATTCCACAACGTTATCAAGATACTTTTAGTACTTTGCTTTAGTTTGTCTGTTGCATTTCTGTATTATTAGATGCTTTTTTTATACTCCAGTTTTTCGGTTAACTTACTTTTTCGTCAAATCCTGTCGCGCTTCCCGAACGGAACCGGGGCAAAAAACGTTTTACAATCAATAAATAACCGAAGTCCCGCAACAAAAATCTCCTCCAAAAACTCCTCTCTCCGAACTTTCTTCTTTTCCCTAAATCAACAGCAAGCGCGCTCGTCCGCCTTTTTCCGTTTTACGGCAATCCCGATCGCAAACACCAGCTAGATTTTTGACCGCAAAAAAAAAACAGACCGAGAGAGTCGTGCGACGGAAAAACTGTCGGCCCCGTGTGCCCTCAAAAATCATGCAAATCCAAAAAACGTGCGCCCAGGTAGTGTGCTCCTCAACCCTTTCCGGCTCCTTTCAAGACTTTCGCCCCGAGTGCAAAGCCGTTCGGTTATAGGTATTTAGGCGCAGACCTTGAGGGAAAAAATTAAGCGGGGAAGCTCGCCTTAAGTATCAGCGGTCCCTCTCTCTCTCTCTCTCTCTCTCTCTTTCCACTAATCTCGAGCTCGGCGACGACGCCTTGTTTATGACAGCTTTACAGTTAAGTCGCTGCCGCGAGCGAAAGGGTTAACTGTTTTTCCGACACTTGACTGTGTCCCTCCGCCCACTTTTTCAGCGCCTCTGTCGACCAACTTTTTGTCGGCGCTTCTCTCTCTCCCTCTCTCTCTCTCTCTCTCTCTCTCTGCACACGCGCAGCGCACTCCTCGCTTTCTTCGGTTTTTCTGCGCCCGAGGTTTTTGCACCTTGCCGACGGAGAACCCTTTTTTGCCCTTTTTCTATTCAGCTACTCTTCTATTCGTCTAGACGTAAGTAACGGTTCCACGAAAACGGCGCAAACGAGTTTTGGGCGATTTTTTAACGGCAATGGAAGCACAGAGAAGATGGGGTTTTTCTGCAAAATTTGAATATTCTACAAAAATGTACCGTAAATCCGAAAAACATTTTGAATCCGCGCCCTCAACCTAAAGTCACGTTCATCCAAAACGTGGCCTGCGCGCTTTCTAATTCTTTCCCAAAATTTCGTTTCCAATAAAGAATCTTTTACACCGCGATAAAGTCCTCGATGATTACCTGCATTTACGACGTAATATTTAACGCGGCAAAAGTCTACTCAATACCTCAAACGAACCGAAATCCTTCCCGCCCAAAGGGACAATGATCGCGCCCTTCAGCGGCCAAAAGATTTGCCAACCCGACTGTCTCTCTCGCCTCTTGGCAAATTCGTCTCTCGCCTAAACAGGCCCTCCTCTCGAGAGTTCCTTTGCGGGACTTTCCCCAGAAGGCACAGACCGATATGCAAAGCAGGGCTCCTCTTTCTCTCTCTCTCTCTCTCTCTCTCTCTCTCTCTCTCTCTCTCTCTCTCTCTCTCTCTCTCTTGAGAAAATCCTGTTTTCACGCTGCGAATACGCCCACTTTTCGCCGCACAAGATTAAAGCCCATTCGACGGCACGTAACGAAGCTCGGCTTCCACCGAGGCTCGAGAATAGTGCACCGCACTTGCCGCATAAGGGCCTCCGGAGTCGTAAATACTGCGTAAAATCGACTGTGTTGTTTCTTTGACGGCAATAAATATAGAGATTTGCCTCTGGAAAAAGTCGCCGCACCACGACGAAAGAGCGTCTTCTAAATCCTTCCGAAGGTACAACGCAAGGCGAGGCATTCACCAATAAAACGACGGCCTCGGCTAATTTTTATAAACCAGACCCCGATACAGCTTTGCCCCGACGTTGCGTCGAGAACTCTTTTTAGGGTTCGCTCCACTCCGACTGGGTTTTATGACTTTTTGACCCGGCCGCCGGCCGCTGAGGTCTGCCGTCGTTATAACTTTGCGGAGACGGGAAGCGCGCTTCTCTCGTCGAGCGCCTCGTTGCCGGGTTATTTATTGGCGGATTATCTATTGTGCAGTGCGGAATATAATTGACAATGGATCTTTCGGATACTCTTATTGCCGCCTCGAAAACGAGGTCGGCACGCTTCGAACGCGATTGTTTTATACGGCGGTGAGTCGGCTACTCGTCGAGAGCAGAAAAGGTTCTGGGATTTAAAGACTTGTTTAAGGAGTAAAATATGCCGGGACTACCCTAAAACCGACTCGCGGCCCCCCTGGCTTTGCTTTGTTTTAGTTGTTAAAAATTTGACTCTTTGAGCCCCGAAGATGCCCTTGAACAAAAAGAGCGGAAGGTACCATTTATTTATTATCCTCGGGGTTTCACTTTGCATAAAGTTAGCAAACACGTGTTCTTTTTATTTAAAATCCATGTAACATACGTATATATAAATAAGTGCGTTAATTGAGTTGAAAAAGCCATTTTTAAAATGTGCTCGTTGATTTCCGTCTCATGAATGTTATTCTTTTCCTGAAGGCAAAGAGTCAATTAGCGTTCACGGTGTCGAATGAGCTTCAGTTACGTAAAAGCTCTTAGCTTACGACTGAAAGTCTTGTACAAATAACACGTAATAAAATATATAAAAGTCATTATTATAGCTCCGCAATAATAGCTTTTTCATTAAGTACATTTTAATAGCAGTTTTAACATTAGAGAGATGTGAAAATATTTCGTCTAATTTCGAATTGCATTTTTCACGAAGAAAAAAAAAGTTTTCTCTTGCAGTTTTCAACTCGTAAGGAAATGAATTTTGTATAAAGGAGATGAACTACTAAAACAAAGCGCTGGTTGAAAAGACTTCTCGTTGCCTCGTGTGCTAAAATGAATCTAAAAAGAACTAAACCAATCTCGGTGATCAGCACTGTAGGAGAGCATCAATATTAGAGCGGCATTAAATAAGATAAAAAAAACGACTTCAATCATTGCAAATCATGGAAAAACCCAGTAATACATTGAGCAATTCAAAAGCTACTATTATTGTTGGGAAGTACCTAAATATTTATTACATATTCTTAACTTCTGAAAGTGACAGATGCAAAACGACGTTAGGTGTATTGTTAGAAACTATGATTTTGAGGTGAAAAGTTGAAAATAAGAAAACAACACCGTATTCTTTGTGCCCTTTCTCTTGCTGGCCTGGGTACGCATAATAAAATAAGTGCCCTAAATTTCAAAATTTGACTTCCTGGAAATTAAGTTTTACAATTCCGGTGGGCGTCAGCAAAAATGTAAACTTATACCTGAGACTGGGGATTGAGAATGATAAAATCTTTTTTGTACAGGTCTCGATCTTGCACTCGAAATGCAAATGAACGACTCATCGCCATTTTTAAATATATATTTTATAAACAAAATTTTACACTAATTATTGTATATTTACAGAAAACATAACAGCCAAACTGAAGGAGATGATAACTTTTTCTCGTCCCAAAGTTACATTGTCAGGGGAGAGAGGACGAAAACCCGTTTTGTCTTATGCATCGAAGGTCTCCTCGTTCTGAAAAATTTACGATCTCAGCCGAACGCATTTTTGTACTTGACTACGAAAAGAGTAAAACAACGGGTTTAGCACTAGAGAAAGTTAAGCGCATTGTGGACCTTTGTCGCCGCGTTCAGAATTTTTCTGCGCCTCCTTGCTCGGCGCTTCTTTCGACCTGGAATGGAAGAAAAGTAAAACTCGTAAATTTTACTAAGTAGTAGAGCTTTGCACGTGACGGTCACGGCTGTTCTATGCAAAATTTACAAAAAAAAAAAAAAAAGAAAATGTCAGCTGTTGCCACGCCCCGGTAAAACCCTGGTATACAAGAGGCAACAAATTAAAATATTTCCATTGTTACCTTGACAATCTCTTGATAATCTTTGAACAATTTTTAAAATTTTAAAGACTTTGTGCCGTTAAAAGGGAGTTGTTATAAGAATAAGGCAGCCAGCGTTCGTGCTCAATCTCGATTTGGTAGGAAGAAATGAAAATTTATCTATAGAAAGATCAACGAAAAACAGAGATTGATTGATAGATGGCAATAATATAACCATAAATACTTCAAAAAAGCAAAGGAGTTGTAAAATAGAAATCAAACCTGAAGATGGTTAATACGGTAATTGTAAGTTAATTGTTTCTGGATACTTGGTAACTTTGCCTTTACCTTTTGGAAACTTTTTAATTATATAAACTTCAGGTACACAGTTTAGAAGCAGGTTTTCCCTGATTTAATGAGGAATATAATAAAGCAGTTAGAAGAACATTATAAAAAAGTATGAATTTTTCAAGCTTCTTAGCTTCAATAAATAAATATCTTACTTTTGTTTGCAATGTGTATTTTTTATTTTATTTGATATCTATCTTCTTGTTTAAAAAAAAAAAAAAAAAGAAAAATGTAACAATAAAAAAAGGTTTTATAATTACTAAACGAATTGTGAATGTTTTAATTTATCATTATTTAACAATTTACTCAATATACTTGTTTAAAAATGCCCTTTTTAATAAAAAAAAAAATCTTAATTCCGATTTGAATTCATATATTTGTCAAACCAACCGCAAGAACATCTTATTCGAATTGCATTTTCCGAGTTATCACATCAGGATACTCTCATCTTTTGCACATACACTATAAAAACTTAAACAATACATTATCGTACTTTCCCAATTTCGCGTTTCGACAAAAAAAATCTTCCCAAAAAAATTGCCTCTCGACGAGTGTCGATTTCGAAAAGTGGCGAGACGGCCCCGCATATATCGGAAAAATGTATTTTCGCCCCCGAAAACGCGGCTCGAGAGCGCCGCCGCGGCGAACGCGGAACGGGAAAAGGGTTGCGCGGCAGAAAGAGCGCAGCTGTTTAAACGCCACCCCGGGAACGCCCACGCGCCGTCATCCTTTCAGGTATACGTATCGACGCCACGCGACCGGAGATCCGACGGAGCCGATGATGTTTTCGCGCAAGGATGAAAAATTATCCTCGCACGACACCCGCACATGGCGCTCGAAAATTTTTTTTTTTCGAAGAAAGTCTGCTCATGTTTGCTTTGTTCTGACCTGAGAAATGCATTGTTGTTGTCGGCGAGATTATTGTTGGGGCTTTTTTGATTTTTATTTTGCAGGAAAAATTGCGGGTTTTTCCCAAAGGAAAATCGAGAGACGCTTCAATAGAAAGTCAGCATGCTTGTATAGCAAATTTAACTTTGGATTGTGTTCTTTTAAAAAATATTATTTGCAGATGACTTTTAACCAGTTGATCAGTGAAAAAACACAAAACTCTGAACACGTAAACAAACAGCAATAAAAAAAGAATCTTAATAATTCACATTCTAAATAATAATGTTCTATACGCCTCAAACATTTGTTAAACACCAACAAACAAATATTTTAGCTTTTAAAAGATTAAAACATCAAAAAGTAAATATTTAATAATAAATTCGTATAATTTGTTGGAATAAAAAAAATTGTATTATTTTTTTTTTTATTTATACTTTTTTATTGTTGGTATTTTAGATGACAAAGGAAACAACAAAGGAAAATGCACAAGGACGAATACTGTTTATCAATAACTAATAATTAAACTGTATAAAAATAACATTCTCATCATCGAAAATACCATTTATCTGAATAATTTGACGCAATCTTTTAAAAACGCCCGAAATGCCCGAGTCCGTTACAATCGAAATCCATTCACACCCGAACGAAATCTGTCGTACAGAAACCTCGTCGGTTTTACATATCGCTCTTTCCCATTTATCAACAAAAGCAGCGGCAAAAGGGGTATATATACGGAAAAAGCGCGCAGGACAAAGAGCACTCGGCGTCCGAGAGCAGCAGCCCACAAAAGCGAGAGAGAGAGAGAGAGAGAGAGAGCAGCCAGTCGCGCACATGCGGCGCACAACCGGAAAATCCTGCGCGCGCGCGCGACCCCTTTCGCAGATGAAGTTTCCCCGTTTTCGGGATAAAATAACGCCCGAGCGGTCACAAATGCGGTGAAAATCGGCGGAACGTGCCGGGCGCGCGCGAGCGCTCACACCGTCTCATCCGGCCCGGCATTATACATATGCAAGCGGCCCCGGGGAAGGCCGACGCGTGTTATTTTTTCGAGGAAGCTTATACACGAGAAGCGAGAAGTGGCCCGACGATTGCTTTACTAATTTTTCCGTTCTGTTGGCTTTGGGGCTCGGAAATTGACGATCCTCCGGGGGGCGACGATCGCGCGCCGAGGGTTTGTTTTTGGAAAATGTGGAATATTGTATTTATTTTAATAATAATATAAAGGTTTTCAAGAGGGTGTTGAAGGTATAATGCAGCTGATGTTTATTAAAATTATCTTTTGTTGTATAGAAATGTTTGAATTTTTTGTTATTAGGCGTTTAGTTGGCAGATCTTGAAACTTCGTCGTTTAGCGTTAAAATTTGAAAATGTTGAAATAACTTGAATAACGCAATATTTCGCCAAAAAGGCAGCTTTTGCGAAACAATAAGATCTGGGAGGAGCTGTTCGTGACGTTTCGGGTTTGTATGTTTTTACCTGAAGCCAAGAATCAGTCCCATTTTTAGTACTTCAAGAGATTAACTTGACATTAAGTTTCAGAGGGACAAATTATAGAGGTACGGATTAAGAAAGGTTTACTACCGCCATATTTTTACGGATTTCATACAGAAAACGTAAGGTCAGGTAAACTTACGGACATTTCATTCATGTTATTTAAAATACAATTTTAATTAACGAAAAAGTAAGCAATTGAGATAAAATTTTAAAAAGAAACGCCTACACATAAATTATAATAAATCTTATAGATGTCGTTTTTCTAAATAAAACTGCAATTTCGTTATTTAAAAAAATTCTTTAACTGTAAACAATGATTTGTATATGCAAAAAACTGTGGTTATTATTATTTATTTCACATGTGGATTGAAATAATATAGTGCATGTATTTATTATTCAAAAATTATACATATTCATAATATTTCATTTAGTCTATAAGTTGCTTACAGCACTATTTTAAACAGATCATTAATTTAAGAGAGGATCATTAAGACGCAAAATGTATAATAGTGTAATTTTTTAAAAAATCGTTACCGATAGTTTCGTTAGAAGCCATCGTCTAAACGTAGTAAAAAAACAAGATTGCAAATACTTGCTTTGCAGTAAACTGCAACTTGATCTAACTGATAAATTTTCATTGACTGGTCGTGCGACTAGTTTTGGTTTCCAATGAGATACGAAAATATAAAAATGTCAAAACACGGTGAATAAAAATTCATCAATTAATTCCACTTGCTGGTTATGGCCAATCAAGTATTATAATCTTTTTCATGCGCTGCATGAATCAATGAATGTAATCAACGATTTCCTAAGATAAACGCGTGTTTTCATTATTTTTCGAGATCACAGACTTATAAATTTTAAAAACATTGAAGAAAGAAAAATTGAGGCACTTTTTTTAAACGGCAAAATTCCGGTTTAGGTGTTTGCGACGCGTGCTAGAATAATTAATTATAATATTACTCCCATTACATATCACAGACTACCAAACCGATGCTAATAATGGCCATATAAAAAATATAATAACAAATTCTTGTTCCTTTTGATGACGTAACCGTCATCAACATTAAATATACTCATAATGTATAAAAATATTCCACACATTTATTTTACACTGCGTAAAGGACAATGAATAAAATTGAAAATTAAAGTTTAGAAAATCAATAGTTTATGAAAAAGTAATACAATAAATTATTTTAATATTAAACGAATTATCTAAATAAAACAAAGAAAAAATATAAAATAAAATTGTTTTGATATAAAAAATGTGAAGACACTACGTTTCCGGGGGACAAAAATCATCCGCCTTTTAAATTAAACCTTAAATTTTTACCGCTGCGAAACGACAATCACGCATCAAAAACCCAAATCGTTCGAACCTTCCTTTTCTCCTTCAACTGCCGTACCTCTTGAACGAATCTCGCTCCGAGCCAGGAAACTGTAAAAAACTCGGTATATTTTCCGTTCCTCGCTCTCGCAGCTTCTCTCTCTCTCTCTCTGGCGCGCAGGCTCTATTTTCATCTCCCCTCGAGGAAAGTACACAGGGGTGGTGTCAGCAGATGAACCATAAGTACGGGTCAACTCGGCGGTGCTCTGCGCGCGTGGGTCAGCTGCCCCGGGGGCACGCGAGCCAAGCGCACAATGGCCGGCCGGTGTGACCACGAGGCTGCCGATTCCCTTTTCTATGGGGACACGTGCCCGAGCGCGAGGGCCTGCGCGCGCGTGTGTGTGTGTGAGTGCCCGTCTATGTGTACCTGTGAGGGAAGGTGGACACGTCCGTTTTTTTTTCTGCCTTTTCTTTTTTTCACTTCTCTCCGAGTTTTTTTGCGTTGCACTTGCAACGTTCTTGGGTCGTTTACGACACCAGATTAGGTGGCTTTTTATTGGTTTTATGATTCTTTTTTCGGGTGGGTATTGTTTTTTTTTATGTTTGGTCGCTTCCGTGTCGAAGAGAAGTGCGGTGCGCTGGAAATTATAGGCGGCTGTAAATTTTTTCTTCCGGTGTTTCTTTCTGGTTCTTTGAAATCTTTCGGTTGGATTTAAAACAGGGGTTTTGTTGGGAGCAAGGTTCTACGCTTGTATTTTATACTTGTTAGAAAAGAATGCTCCATTTGTTTTACTTGTTAAAAAAAGAGAATCTAGGTCATAATGGATGTAATAAAAATCTTTCAATTGTAGAAGAAAATATTGCAAAACAATTTCAATACTCATTTACATTGATATTTTGTTGCTTAATTTATTTCGTTTTTTGAATGTTCAATATTTTTCCTATATAGTGTCAAAGCCATAAGTTTTTATACGTAAATGTTTAAATGAAAATTTATACCAAAGCGGTTTCAATATACGGATCGATTACAAAAAGTTATAACAAGTTCTAACTTTGAAAAAAAAATGTTAAATCACCTTACTCATATACTGGCAATTGATTTATATACATAAAAGATCTATACGTGACACAAACAGAAAAGGTCGTATCTAAAGGGCTTAAAAAAAATCTCTTAAAGTCAAATCCAGGATCAATTTTTTACGCCAGTTTTTGGATTTCATGCCCTCTTTCATAAGCTCTCAATCATCTTCCGCCGGCTGTAGATCAATCATATTTGACGGGATCTTCACACTTTTTAACTCTCGCACAAAGAGCCGCGCGCACCGCCGATTCTCCCGCTATTCGAAATTCGTTTTTTCGAACAAAGGCCCCTAATATATTTAACGAAACTGCCAAAACAAGCCATAAAACGCCCCGAGATTCGCGGCGAAATTCATCCGCAAATGTACCTTATACATCTTCGCCGTCGCCGGAAAAAAGCGGAAAGTAGCAAAGATACTCGGCGTTAATCAAAGCTATAATCCTCGAATTTTTCTAAACAACAGCGATACACCACACACATCGAGGTCGCGTCCGTGCTGCAGAAAGCGAAGCGGGGCTGATCTTGCGGTCCATCAGGGCGATGAAATTTTTTCTATAATTTATCGGATTTTTGTTTACCGAGTCCTCTCGCCTAAGACCGATATATATTGGCCAATATCGAGGAAAACGCCTCGGACTTGCGCATCGTCATGGCTTCGTCGTCGGTTCACCCTCGAGAGAGAGAGAGAGAGAGAGCTGGGGGGGGGCTATTTTTTTTATACTCGGGGGTGGACTGTGCCGGCGTGACTCCCCCCTGCATTATACGGGATCTGCACGGCCTATCGGGAGTCGCGCTCCGTCTCCCTACGGTATATTTCGAGCCGCCATGGTTTGTATAAGCGAGAGCGAGTCGGTCGCCATTCCTTGGATCGAAGCGTGTTCTTTATTTTCGCGATTGGCGCGGGGTTTTGACGAAGGGGGACGGGAACGATGGGCTTGGTAAGTTTCGTTTTAGAAAATGGATGTGCTTCGGTTTTATTTCGCTGTCGGACGATGGAGGATAAATGTTTTTTTAAAGTTTGCGACGCGGGGAATTGCTGCGATTCTATGATTAACATTAAATAAAAAAAAGTATTCTTGTTTTGTTTTATGAAGAGTTTTACTCGACGTCAAAATGTAATGAAACTTAGCTCTAACTTTTCGAGCTTATCAATAACGCAAATTCATAAAACAAAAATTAAATAGATCACGCGTTCATACTCATTGCCAGCCTTTTAGCCCAGAGTCCGTTATAAAACCCGCGTTAATTGCAGTCGCGCGCAAGCTGCGCCTTAAATCTTCGCCTCAAAATCCTCAACGGACCGCCGCCCGGTACAAATCAATAATCATTATCCCAGACTTGCGGCCCCGACCGTTCGGAAAAAAGCTCGCGCGCGCGCGCGTATTTGTCACCCCTACGATCCCGCAGAGCAATAAAACTCTCTCTCTCTCCGCCGCGCCGTCCGCTTGACCATAAAACCGTTCACAATGCTCTGCTTCGACAAGAAAAAAAAAAAGAAGCAACGGCCGCTCGGTCCATTCGTGTGTATATGTCCTCGCGCGCGTTCCCCTTTTCCGTAAACTCGACGATCGACGCCGCGCTCCCGTCTCTCTCTCTCTCTTCCGGCTTGATTATCTCAAGACTCGTGTCCCTAATAATTTTCGCACAAAGGCTCGTCGCGCGCACGTCCACTCTCTCTCTCTCTCTCTCTCCTTTTTGTCCTCTCGAAGTAGATAAATGATTCGGCCAGTCGCAGTGAAAAGCGGCTGGATTTCCTGGCCGCCTCGGACTTTCCGGGCTTTTCGAAATTGATATTTTTTTCTCTCTCTTACTCTCTCTGCCTCTTTGTAGCCTCGGCCGATCGAATGCTTTCTATATTCAGTGCTCGAGTCGGCGAGAGCGTCTCTCCCCCTATATATACGCTCCGCGTCTTCTCCGATCTCATTCGTCTTTCTTCTGGAAGGCGCTTTCGTCCTTACCCTCGCCTCGCTGCCGCTGGCCGGCTTTTTATGCCGCGCGCGGCGCTCTCTGCGTCCGAGGGTGGCCGTTTTTCTTGGGCTACTATAAGAGCCGCGGACGAAGTAGAGCGAGATGGAGAGAGAGAGAGAGAGAGAGAGAGGAGAGCGCGTGCCGCATTTCCTCGCCCCTAATAAACACACACTCCCCCGGCCCTTTCCTCCTCGACGTATATCGCTAAGTCGCTCTCTTTTCCTTTTTTTTCTCTCTCTCGCTTTCTGCGCCTTTCAATGTGCCTTTGAAGAAGTATCGCACTCGGGTTTTTTAGAGGCTGGCTTTTTTTCGAACAAATGATTGATTATAAGAATTGAGGGCGCAACGGTCGATTATTAGTGACTGTGTATTATGCTTTTTATTTGCACTAATTTTTTTAACATTAACGGAGTATTATCCATCCGCAATGCTAAAAAGTTGTATTAAAGTTTTATCAGCAAGTATTTTTCTTATCATTTATTATTGTAATCCATCGAACCTTGTATCAATATTAATAAATGATCAATTAACCATCAAGAGCTGTTCCCAAAAAAAATCAGCGCAAAAAACGCCTATTACCTTCTTCTCGCCACAGCGATTCACGCAAGATGCCCAAACACATAATAAACGCATCGCCGCGATCCTCGAGATAAAAGGTGCATACCTGACCTCTTTAACGGCTCGGCGCATAATACATACGCTTAAGCGGCGCAAACGTGCCGGGCACGTGGCGCTATTTAAAAATGTCGTCAATAATTAAGGGGAGCCTGCGAGCGCGTGCGGCGAAGGTCTATAAATATATGCGCGCGTTTCAGGGGGGGGGGGAGCAGCAGTATAGCCGCCCTTTCCGTAGGATGTAAATTTCTTACCTGAGCGCCGGCCGCCGCAACGCATGATTAATCTTGCGCTTCGGGAGAGGGACTTTTCCCGAGCGGGGCACGCGCCAAAATCTTGCGCCGAGAGAGAGAGAGAGAGAGAGGCGCCGACACGATTATTGGCTCGTGCAGGCCCATTGTGCACATTGGTGTATCAATTTGGCCGACGGGATTAAAATGTTAATTTATCGTGGTTGGACGATCGAGCTGGTATAGGTTGGACGCGCGATGGGATTTGCGAGTGATGGGATTTAATTATTTTTGTGGTGATTGGGCGAGATTGGCAGTAATAATTGTGATTACAAGCGTTTTATTAATTGATAAAGAAATATATAAATCGCGCTGCAGTTAATGCGGCCATAGAAACTTTTTCATTTCTTTTATATTGCATAGTTAGTGGATCCTTGAAGGAAGGTAGTTTGTATTATTAATGCATTTATTCGAAAAGATTTCGTTACTTTAATTATATTATCCCATCTATCAAAAAGTGATGCCAGATCGAAAGAAGTGACCTTCGACATGAACGCGAAAGTGCAAAAGATTAAAAATGCAAACGTAATTGTCAAGAAAATTTGAAGCTTTCAATTAATTTGTTCTTTGAGAAAACATTTTTAAAATACGGTTTACCGCCGGTAACTTCTGTTTACCACATTTTCCAATGAAAAGTCTTTCGAATTAACAAATAATTGTTTATCGCGTTGTAATTTCAAATTAATAAGGATGATTTTCAAAGCTATATACAAGGCAACCATTCAATTCAGACTTGGATCATTTCAGCAAAGCTCTTAAGAGCACTAAGGCTTGATTGGATATTATCCTATATTATTATTATACTAATAATTTATTTTTCATGCTATATTACATACATAAAAAAAATTGACATAAAATTTAATACTTGCTCACTTGAATTAAATTATAATTTCATTCGATGAACCCTAGTTTTCTAACTTTAATAAAAACTAAAATGTATAATTAAACTCATCATTGTTACTTTAACTTTTGTAAACGATAAAAAATTTTTCCATAAAGCAATAAACAAAAATAAAACGATCCCATGTTTTTCAAGCAACTTTGGAACCCCCGAAAAACAGCTCAATTTTCAGCTCCACCGAACTCGGCGCTCGCGCCGAAAAACGGCAACAATATAAAACCGTTAAAGTGAAAAATCAGGAAAACTCAACGCCGCCCGTCCGAAAACTCCAGCGTCCAGCGGCGCTTCCAACACCTCGCTCATTGTGTCCCGATCCGAAGTGCAGCAAACCCCGGCAATTTCCTCTTACGACGAAGAGAGAGTGAGAGAGAGAAAAAAAAATAAAGGAGGAAAGCCACACCCCGAGCTGTTAAGTTTCGCACTTGTCAACGGCCACCTCGTTAAATCACCTACGAGCGTATATGTAAGTGTGCGCGTCCGCGGGCGTGGCGCGCTACTTAGAAAGGAGAGATACAGCCGGCCGGAATGGGGAAGTGCGACAATGAGACTTCTCCAATTTTATATATAGCGCGAGACTCGCCATTGTAAGTGCCTCGAGATTGCCGGGAACGAGACTCCGCGTGATTGAGCATTTTCGCCTTGGCTGTGGGCCGATTTTCGGGCTTGTTAAGTTTTTTCTATGCGGTTTGCGGCCGCGGCATTGGGCTCCGTTTGCGCGGAAAGCCCTTTCTGTTTGTCTCGAATTTACAGGAAAATTAACGGCCGCTCGGAGAGGAGCTCTTGGATTGAGTTAATGGAGGCTGTCAGCGAGGCGAACCCGATAGCGCCATCAAATATTTAAATACCCCCGTCCCCCGGCGGAAATTTGCCTCGGACCTCATTATGCGCATAATATCTGGAGCGAATGAAAGGCCCCAGTGGCGTCGAGGGACGATTCCATTACTCGTGGAAACGACTGGCGTGTTTACATTTATCTCGGGAGTGCGCCTTGCTCGGGGAGTAACGCGTCATTAATTATTGCGAGTGTTGGAAAATGCGCGGATTTTAGAATTATTTTTCTATTAGTCAGACTTAAGGTTCGACGATGGACTGCTCTTGAGAAAGGTAAAGTGAAGGGCTAAATAATATAGTGCAGTAAATGATTATAGTATTAAAATAAAATTGCGTTTTGAAACTTGATCGCGGTATGAGATATTGAAAATATTTAATTACATCAACGGATACAATAAATTAATTTATCGAACTTTGACATCGAACGACTATCCTTACTCTTCAATACAAAAACTGCTCCTTTCTTCCAGTTCGAAAACCGTACAAAAATTCCCCGAAGCAATTTTCCCGAAAAGCACAATCGTTACCCTCTGAAAAGTCTCTGCCTATACCCGTCCGCTTCTCCCTTCCCTCGCGATAAGTCACAACACACTCGAGCCTCTACGCCGACCGGCGAAAACTAATGTTTTGCCAATTCCCTCTCCAGTCGCCGTTCCTCGAGGAAAAAACATCTGGAAAACATTAAGCACGCTCGTCCTCTCCGCCGTTGCCCCGCAAGGATCCACAGCTTTTTTTCTCTCTCTCCTCCGTTCGTTCGTCCGTGCGGCCGATCGGCAAATGGGCCGTTCGCGCGTAACGGGCGATTTTCTCTGCACTCTTTTCCCGTAACCTGATAAATAAGGAAAAGCCGGGGGGGTTAGACGGCCGGGCCCGAGTGGGAGAACAATGAGCGCGCCGCTCGCGCGCAGCCTTCGGTTAATATGCGGGCAGCTAAACACTGGAGCCGGACAATGCCAAGATTTATAGGTCGCAAGCGCCGACGACGCCGGCCATTGTCCAGCGAGAAGCTGCTGCTGCTGCTGCTGCTTTGATCTATTTTCTGTTTCGCTCTTTTCACCGGGCGATTTTTCGGTGCCGTGTGGGAGAGGTGTCGTCAATTTTCGGGATCGAGGATGGACGATGCTCTTATTTCATGACCCCACTGGACGGTTTAAGGCTGCCGACGCTGCTGCGCGTCGGCTGTGTACATACGACTTTTGGAGGAAGGAACTTATAGTTGGATGGGTGGACGTTGGCTTGGCCCAAAATATTTTCGAACGAGGCTACTTTTGGCTTTCGGGGCGTTTCTTTGGTTTTCGATTGGATCTGCTGACGGTTCTCTGACATTTTTATTTAAAAAAATTGACTTCACCGCGATAAAGCAGTCGATAGGAAAAGCTTTTCAATTTGGTTTGTTTCAATTTTATCATAAAAAATGATGGCTTAGATAATCAACAATAATTTTCTTTTTGTTTATTATATATCATGTAATTTTTATTATAATTTAAAAATAATCAGTTAAAAAGCGTTTTTAACAGTTTTTTTTATTATTTTTTTATTAAAAAATAAGCAATAACAAAAATAAATTCACAATGAAACCTAAGCACTAAAATCTTTCCGTAGCGCCGTCAACTACATTTTCTAATCCCAGTCGCGTGGCGCACAAAATGCCTCTTCCGCAGTCTCTCAAGGGCAACCCTAAAATTAGCCATATATAATATATTAATTCGAAATAGGGCCATTTGCCACGCGAGCAAAGGCCTCGGATTTCGCCTTTATTGAAATTCGCCTCATTACTCTTCCCCGAAAATTGTAAAATCAGCCTCGTGTCCTTCCCAAAGTCCAGCCGGCCCGCCGCCGGCTTATTAACCCCCTCGGCGTAACTCCCAGCCGCGCTCCCGGCCGATAAGCGCATAAATCAGCGGCCGTATCGTCGTGTCTTTGTGCTTCGCGCGTGCAGGAGCTGCATCTATAAGGCCGCACGCTCTCGGCTCGCGCTCTAAATTCGAGTGTTAAGCGTGCGACTTATAGGACCGGGGGACAAAGGGTCAGTGTATACGATGGACACGCGCAGCGGCGTCAAATCCTTCAATGCCTCTCTCTCTCTCTCCTCGAACGGGGAAAAGTTGCGCGCCCGGGAAAAGTGTAACTCCGCGTATACTGCCCGAGGGTCAGTCCGTTTACTCTCTCGGTGGGAGACTATACTCGCAGCGGTCTCCCCCTTTTTCAATATGGTGCGTGGACGGCGATTCGCGCGCACGACGATTAATCGTTTTTCACCGATTTTTCGGACGGCTCGTCGTTATAATGTTGAAGGGCACAATGGAACGGGGCTCCCCCTTTTTGTTCGAAAGTATTTACGATTCGGTCCTAGCCGTCGATCCAATTTCCGAAAGTTTCTTTAAACAACCGAACGAGCTCCGCGTGAATGCCGCGCGGCGCGATATGCCGCCGCTTTTCGAAGAATAGCGCGTTGTTTTTCGCACGCAACCATGCAGGCGTCGCTTTTCGATTGGTTCGTTTGGAACCATTGTGCGCGGCGCATCGCTTTGGGAATGCAGGAAGGATAAGCGACGCTTTTGCTTCCGCCTCGTTGGGTACGGAGAGCTGTTAAGCCGTTGCCGGACGTGTATGAGTGGATTCGAAAGAATTTTATCAAGTTTTTTTTCCGAAATTTAAACGGCGAGCGTGACTTACTTTTCGGGAAACTAATGAACGACCGGAACTATTAAGTTATCAACGCCGGGAATGGTTACCTGTTCGGACTGGCTTGGAAATAAAAGTTTTCACCGTTCCTTAATATTAGAAAAAGGTATAAGGCATGAGACAGGAGTCTTCGCGATAAATTTTGATCGTTGATAAATAACTTATCAAAGAAGAATTTTTACTTATTCTCCTCCTCGATAGCAAGTTCTTTCCTTAAAACAGCAGTTGCCCATTTTTTTTTATCCTTGAATGTATAATAATGGTCGCAATATTGTTGAGTAGCCATTGTTAAAATAAATCTGAAATCTGAAAGTGATTAATGAGGTGGATCGGAGCATCTAGTGGGTGACACTGACACTGGAGGATTTAAATGCATTTTTCCTCAAAAGACCGATTTTTATGAGTTTAGAAAGGTGGGCGCTCGCATCTGCTTTATGCATATCCTGCTGAGCCTCGCGCAGAATAACCTACTATAATGTGTTTGCGGAGGAGAGCGGAATTTTTAAAGAGACGCGCATATGTTCAAAGTTACCGTTGAATCGTCTTGGGTGATGTAAAAAAAAAATCTATTTATTTCAAATAGCAGTTCTTGTAAAAATTATTCTGATGTTATCTTGGACGACGGTTGAAAAACTGCAGTGTTAAAGGAGAATCTGTCGAGCTAAAACATCGTGCATTTTTAAATTCTTATCTTTATTCGAGATATACTGGTTTTAACCTGTTGACATAGAAGCGGACGATTGTTTTGCTCATCTGCCTTTTACTTATCACCTTTAATGAATCACTAACTTTCAAAATAATAATACCCGCCTAAGTCGACGTTTTTAAGTGAACAGGCTTGATAAAATTATCAATTAGTGAATGTAAAATACACTTTCTTCTTCGAAAATGTTTTACCGTTATTTACAGAGCCGATTCATGCATTTAATCCTTAAGTGTTTACGCGGACTTATCGTCACAAAGGCGTACGTTTTTGTATTTTCTATTTTGATTTTTTATTTTTGTTTATTTTTAAATTCATTTTAAACAATAACATTTAGTGAAGTTAAAACTATTTTCTAATGAATAAATCAAATTTTCTGAGGATATTTTGATTGGTCAAATATTTGAAAAGCAAACTCTTATTTACATTTTCTTAGATTCCTCATTTTCCGCGATTACCTATACTTCATTGTGTAGTTTTACGTGAATAGAATAGGTCGACTTCTTCACACAATAGGACAGTTTCTCTGCAAAGACCCACATAAATTGTACATAATCACTATTCGCTAAGAGATTAAAAGGATTACAAGGATTTTAGCACGTTATGGTTAAATTGATTTATCTTTTACAGTTCTGTAATATTACTATTTATAGTTTAAAGTCTATGTTTTTGATATTCTTACAACTGAAATAAATTATTTTAATTCTTGTAGTTAAAATTAAATGATTATTAGTTGATGCTTTTCACTTCCATTGCTTGTAATAGTAAAATTAAAGTTATATAGTGGGATTTACAAAGCGTATTTAAAATAAACATATGTACAATATTATCAAGATAATTAGTTTTTTGTATTTATTTTTAACTTTCTTGTACAACGCTTTATGCTTTATATTTTATTATAAATGATGTACAGAATGTAAATACTTGTACACTTGTCTCAAACTTTAACCCTTACGAAAAAGTGTAATACTCGTAATAGTATTACCATTTTAAACTATATATAGTAAACGCGAAAAAATTATGCTATAGTGCAATTTTTATAATTAGTACAGTTGAGCTATAATATGTACAGTAAATAATATTACAGTTTTTTTATCTATAAGAAAATGTACGTCATAAATAAATTAATGTTTATTTAAAAGTAGATCGAGTGCACAATTACTTTTCATGAATCTTATGGACTGCCAAACAAACTGCTGCTTTTGACGAGCAGCCAATTTTTCATCCTTAAAAATCGGCCCGCATTCCCACAATCAAGGAAAAAAAACTAATCGCATTCAAGCGATTAATAATCACGCAAAGCAGCTTTCGACGTATCACGTCGCTAATAACCCCGGCCCCGATATATTCCTTCGAATTTTTTCTCAACATAAGGGCCGCGTCGAGGGTCCAATTCGATCCTCCTCCACCAGCCAATTAAAATTTCGACCAGCGCCCAACTGTCTTCCTCTCTCCCTTCGACTCGAAAACTCTCCCTTTTTCACGATCAAACTAACCATGAAACAAGATAAACCGCTCGGCGCTATCGTCCGTTTTTCCGCCTGTAAAAAGTAGAAAAAAAAACACACACACGACTCAATCAGTCCTAAAAAGCGAGATGGAGAGCGTGTTTACCAGGCTAAAGCGCCGGCTTACACCTCGCATTATCCCGTCCCCGTGAACGGGGGGATTAAAAAGCGAGAGAGGCCCCGAGGTATAAGCGCGCGTGTATCGCGCGAGTCCATCGCGCGCGCGCGCGCTTCTCCTCCTAATCGGATTTGGCCCCGTGCTGTTACTGCTTCACATTTATAGCCTTCCTTTTTTCGTTCTCTCTCTCTCTCCATCCCTCCGTCTCTCTCTCTCTCTCTCCGAGGGGCGGAGCGAGTGCACCCCTGCGAGCCACCCCGGACCGCTCTCGCGCACCCCTCGCCTCTGCGTTAATTCTGGCCACTTTTCAAACGTCGAGCGCTTTTTTCTCCCCCTCGATACGGCTCCGGCTCCTATTTTTTTCGGCTTCTGCGCGTTTTTTTTTTTCTGTGCGCGGACACCCGATACCGCGCCCCGTGCGCACACACACGCGCCGTGATTTCCGTTTTCCCGGAGGCTCTCTCGCTTTGTGCACGCGACGGACTTTTTCCGGGGAGGGGGACGCGCACTGCATAGGAATTTATAGGTGCAGCGTTACTTTTTTTTTCTTTTTAAGGGAGCCTGCCTCTCTCGAGGGGGGACGATGCTTTTTTCGCTCCTCGTGGTTTGACGTCTGGCTGCTTAGAGACTGTACATACTTGCGAGGGGAGCTCGCGTGCGGGGCATATTTCGACGGTTTTTTTTTCTCGCATCTCGGATCTACGTGTTATGACGAGACTTTTTTTAGAAGCAGTTTTTTTTTTGCCGGCGGGTTTTATAAGGTGCGTAATTGAGATGTAATTGACTCGCACGGGGTGCTGCAGTTTTTTTGGGCTGCGACAAGTGATTCGGCCTTTTTTCTGCTGAGGAAAAAAGCGGGGTATTGAATTTTTTTTTTGTACAGCTATTAGCGTCCGATTACATGGATTTTTTATGTTTCTTACGCCGCTTTTAATATTGCAAGTGCAATTGCTTATTAATTATGTAATACTTGACTAATTTTAGCTTATAAATAATTTCAGCTACAAAGTTTGTTAAATTTATTGCTATTTGTTGAAATGCAAATAATTATTCAATTTTGTAAATTTTAAATTTTGTAAATTTTTACGACTTATTTATTATATCTTGTCTTGAAAATGAACATGTAAAACGCCCGAATGATCAGTCAACTAAAGGAAGTTCTTTATTTGCTCATTAATATCAAGAAAAGAGTGTTATTATTTATATCAAAGTAAGTTTAATTGTAAAAAATCTAATTATGTGGATTGAATAGAAACATTTAATTTTCAGTGTTTTGTACATCGACGAAAATATTACAAATGTTTTGAATAAACATTGTTACAAATTAAATTTCTACACCGAAAAGAATCAAATTAACATCTCTTACAATATGCATTTAATCTTCCACATTTGTTTGCAGTGCAAACATCGCGTACTCACCTACAAACTCGCAATTCACGCTTACGAAGAACTCCCGTATGATCCAGTAAACCAAAAAACGCTTAACTAACGATCACGAGCACTCAGACATACTGCCCTCGAAAATCCCAACAAAAAAAACTTCCGAGTTCATCGTGATAGAAGAGAATCTCCGCACCTTACATTCCCGGAAACCTCCGACTCACGTCGCCGCTCGCACCCGCCATTAAAAACTATTACGACGAATTTGTACCAGAGCCTCGGCCTGCCTCCACATGCTCGGCTCTCGGGGACACAAAAAAAAGACGTCGCAAAAAAGGAGACGACGAAGAAGAAGAGGAACGCGCGGGGCCCAGCCTTTTTTTTCGTCGGTGAAAAGCCGAGGCCGGAAACGGAGCTCTCTCGGCTGAAAGAAGCGCGTTTTCTCGCAGATCATCGTTTGCACGCGGCGGCGGCGGCAGCGGCGACGGACCCGAATGGGGAAAAAAAAAGCCCTCGACAATGGGGCCACGGGACCCATTAGGGACGTGGCACTGCAGAAGTACGGGGCCCGGCTGCTGAAAGCGAGCCGAACACGAGAATGAAAAGTGAGTTTTCTGCGGCTGACCGTTTAGGACGCTTTTTTAGAATCGTATGGGACGTTGTTCGTTTGGGCTTTTTTTAATTTTCGCCGGAATTCCGCAGCTGGGCGGGTGATTTTTTTTTTTTTTTTGTGTACTGTGATTTTTCGTTTATTTTATCTTGGTTTTGGGCGCTTTTTAAATTTTCTTTACAAGTCGTTTCACGAAGTGACCTTTAATTTTGAATGCTATTTATGTTTATAAACATTTTTAGTTTAATGTAAATTAAAAGGTCAAAATTCATTTATTCGGGTAAAGGAATTCTTTGATCATATTAAAAGATTAATTTTATCAATTTTCAGTAGTTCTTAATGCAATTTTGATGGTCACAATGGTCTCAACTGGAATATGTTTGTCCAACATTTCGATTATCTGGGCAGGGCTCATCAAGGAAAACTTAAAAGTAAATTTTGTAGATAAGTAAATGATGATATTTAATCGCCTAGTAGAAGAATTTTAATATAATTGTTGAATTTGTTACTATTGAATTACAACAATCTTCTAAAGTGACAACTTTTATTTATTACAGACCGTCAAGCATATTGCAATCTTTATACGGTAATCATTTATTATACTCGTCAAAAAAAGAAATAGCAGCATCCGAAAGCAAAAAAAAAAAATAATGATGCGACTTCCTCGTCTTTTACGAAAAAAAAATCAATATCCGCACGATAAATCACGAAAAAATAATCACATTAAGCGGGTCACATTTGAATAATAATGAAACGAGGAAAAAAGGACAAAACGCCAGCATTTTTCCTGGCGCTCGCAGTTTTCTGACATCTGTCTGCTTTTTCGGCGTTGCTTTTTCTGTGGGAAAGAATTGGTTATAAACGTAAAACGTTGCGAATCTCTTCATCTAATCCTCGATTGTAATCATATCTCTCTTTAAATAGTCGTCACTTCTCGCCTAATAGTTTTGTACCCGAAACTCCGATCCTCCGGGAAAAACACCTTGCGGGAATTCCCAGCTCGTTTTAAGGCCCGAGACAATCGTAAAAGAGCGCCATCGATCCCTGGCCCGCTCAATAAAAATTTACAATGACAGTGCACAGGTTATACTTTCTTCCGTAATTAGTGGAGATGACCCACGTCCGATACTCCTCCGAGCGGAGCTGCGCGCGCAGCCATCTAAATGCAATCAGCAAACAGTACGCCTCGGTCCCAGCTTCCCCGAGCTCCCGACGGCGCTCTCATCAGCGACTATAGTTATATTTTCGTGCATAAGCAATAACGGGGCTCGATCGGGAAAGAATGCCCGAGCACGCGACGCGGCCCTCCGCGACTGCAGGGGAGCGGAGAAAAAAAACTTTCTCTCTCTCTCTCTGTCGGGGGGTCGGTCAGGTGATCGATCTGCGCCGCGTCATCGTCAAGCTGGCTTGATGATACTTTCATCGAGCGAGGATGATCGAAGGCAAAGACGATCGATGATGAATAGAGGAGTTGCTGATGCTTTTTCGAGTTTCCCCCGCCACTTTTGCCAGGGGGTGGACGAGGGCAAAGTGGGCTTTTTATACGGCTCGACGGCAGGACGACTGCCGAGGAGTGTGCCGGTATTTTGCGGTTTCACTTTTTAGGAGCGGGACCCCTGGCATACGATGAGGATCGGATGGTTTTTTGAGCCTCTGCGGTTTCACGGGTGTCGAATATGCGTTTTGAATCTTTAAAAGGCACGCAAATGTGTATTAAATTTTTATTAAATGTGTATTATTAAATGTGTATTATTAAATGTGTATTATTAAATGTGAATTAAAATTTTTTCAAGCGAAAGTGTAAGCAGGCGTATAATTTATGATGCTGAATAATCATCTTAAATTAATAGCTTTTATCGGTTAACTGTAACGTTTATCAACAAGCTTTGTAAATTAATATCTATAACATCATTAGGGATGATTACTTATTTCCTTATAAGATAATTGCCTTCTTTTCTTATTGATATGTGCCATGCATCGGTAATTCTTGATTGCACTTTTTAAAATTCACGAGTTTAATTATATTTTTTTACGTATAAATGTTTAATATTTATACCATTATTTTCCAAAATAATTCTTTATATTACAAGATGATAAAATGAGGGGATTATCTTACTATAAATAAACACTTTTAGCTAATGTTATCATTAAAGCAGTTAAGCAAGAGTTATCTCCGTACTGCTTTCATCACTATTAAATTTTATCTAGATTTCTTTTTCATTGTTATCCTCTCAAGAATATGACACGAGCCTCTTTTCATTCTTAAATTCTAAAGTATTATTCAAACTCGTTAATAAGTATTTTTCCAAAAGAAACCTTAAGCTAAAAAATTTCTCTTCCCAGAAAAAAAACTCCGTCAAAATCCGTAACCCGAACAAAAGCAGCCACTTAATTAAAATTCATTTAGAACCGCATTAGAAACCGACGCCGCAAATGAGGAGCACTCGAGCTTTCCCCCCCCCCCCCCCCTTGATATTCCTGTGCTCGCGCGAAGGGCGGCGCGACTCCTTTTTTAGCTGCGGCTGCGCGTTGGAAAAGGGTGCCGCTGCCGGCGCCTGACGAGTCAATTAGCCGGATCGCGATGACGCGCCACGCGGCGGCGGCAACTCTTTTTACTCGATGGGAGGATGACGCGGTTCATTTTTCGGGGGGGAAAGCTCGAG